>CM032903.1:4410124-4435124 GCA_019202805.1 Arabidopsis suecica
CTGTTAGTAATTGGGCCTAGACCTCTTATTTTTGAAAAAGCAAACCGTTTTAGTATAAATTCACTAAAGCCAAAAATTAACTAAACACCAAAACAAAAAAAAAACAAAAAGAAAAGGAAACTGTGAAAGTAACAATAAGTAAAAAAATATTTTTAGAGAAACTGTCGTCTCTCTCACTGTGTCTTCTTCCTTAGAACAATTTGAAAGAAAAAAAATCTCAAGCAAAGGAATCAATTGAGGGTAACAAATTTATGACAGTAAAGTTTGACATTTGGGTTTGTTCGATTTTATTTCTTTTTGTCGAATCTCTTCTCTTATATTACAATATCTAGGGTTTTCGGTTCGCAAATTCCTCGCAAGTACCACGCAATTTTGCGAGGGATATATTTGCAGGTTGAAGTGAAACCAATAGTTGGCGTCAATTCTCATGAATATGACCACTTTGTTTCAAAAAAGAATCCTAAAGACAAGGATCTGTTACATGTTTTTAATTTTGTGATGAAAGGGTATAAAATGAGCAAGAAGGATTGGAGTCAGGGATGGATTGAAGTGGAACAAGTACATGAATGTAGAATTGATCATGTAATGAAACCTGCAATTGAAACACTTGTGTATCACTTGCAGAAAAAGGTAATCAATGTCCTTTGATGATAAAATAGGACTGGTCTATGAAAACTGTGAAGTTCTTAGGTACAAAGTTGGAAGGATGGAGGAGTATTTAGGGATCGAAAGAGTTTTTGCTAGTTGTACTAGATAAGAAGAAAACGAAGAGGAAGAAGAAAATTTTGCGAGGGATATATTCCTCGCAAATCTTGCGAGGAATTAGCAATGTTCTCCTATCTGCTCGCAAAGTCCTCGCAATTCAGTACCAAATTTGCGAGTGACCTTTTCCATCGCAAATGTTTCTCGTAAATCGCTTGTTTTCTTGTAGTAAAAAGGTTTCTAATAGAATTTTAAAGCGTTGAAAAAGTTACTGTAATGTTAACAGTTTAACTGGTATTAATTGGGCCTAGACCTCTTATTTTCGAAAAAGCAAACCGTTTTAGTATATATTCAATAAAGCCCAAAATTCGTTAAAAACCAAAATAAACAAAAAAAAAGAAAACCGTGAGAGTAACAAAAAGTAAAAAAAAAAATTTTAGAGAAACTATCGTCTCTCTCACTGTGTCTTCTTCCTTAGAACAATTGATGAAATTTGCTTACTCCAGCAAAAGAATCAATTGAAGCTAACAAATTTCTGACACTAAAATTTGATATTTGGGTTTGTTTGATTTTATTTCTTTTTGTCGAATCTCTTCTCTGTTATAACAATATCTAGGGTTTTCGGTTCGCAAATTCCTCGCATGTACCTCATAATTTTGCGAACGATATATTTGAAGGTTGAAGTGAAACCAATAGTTGGTGTTAATTCTTATGAATATGACCACTTGGTTTCAAAAAAGAATCCTAAAGACAAGGATCTGTTACATATATTTGATCTTGTAATCAAAGGGTATAAAATGAGCAAGAAGGATTGGAGTCAGGGATGGATTGAAGTGGAACAGGTACATGAAGATAGAATTGATCATGTAATGAAACCTGCAATTGAAACACTTGTGTATTGCAGCAGAAAAAGGAAATCAATGTCCTTTGGTGAGAAAATAGGACTTGTCTATGAAAATTGTGAAGTTCTTTGGTACAAAATTAGAAGGATGGAATACTATTTAGGGATCGAAACAGTTTTTGCCAGTTCTACTAGAGAAGAAGAAAAAGAAGAGGAAGAAGAAAATTTTGCGAGGGATATATTCCTCCCAAATTTTACGACAAATTAGCGACGTTCTCCTATCTGCTCTCAAAGTCCTCGCAAATTTGCGAGGGACCTTTCCATCGCAAATGTTTCTTGCAAATCGCTTGTTTTGTTGTAGTAAAAAGGTTTCTAAAAGAAATTTAAAGCGTTGAAAAAGTTACTGTAATGTTAACACTTTAACTGTTAGTAATTGGGCCTAGACCTCTTATTTTTGAAAAAGCAAACCGTTTTAGTATAATTTCACTAAAGCCAAAAATTAACTAAACACCAAAACAGGAAAAAAAAAAAAAAAAAAGGAAACTGTGAAAGTAACAAAAAGTAAAAAAAAAAAATTTAGAGAAACTTTCGTCTCTCTCACTGTGTCTTCTTCCTTAGAACAATTTGAAAAACAAATTTCTCAATCAATTGAGGGTAACAAATTTATGACACTAAAGTTTGACATTTGGGTTAGTTCGATTTTATTTCTTTTTGTCGAATCTCTTCTCTGTTATTACAATATCTAGGGTTTTCGGTTCGCAAATTCCTCGCAAGTACCTGGTAATTTTGCGAATGATATATTTGCAGGTTGAAGTAAAACAAATAGTTGGTGTTAATTCTCATGAATATGACCACTTTGTTTCAAAAAAGAATCCTAAAGACAAGAATCTGTTACATGTTTTTGATCTTGTGATGAAAGGGTATAAAATGAGCAAGAAGGATTAGAGTCAGGGATGGATTGAAGTGGAACAAGTACATGAAAGTAGAATAGATCAGGTAATGAAACCTGCAATTGAAACACTTGTGTATCACAGAAGAAAAAGGAAATCAATATCCTTTGCTGAGAAAATAGGACTGGTCTATGAAAACTGTGAAATTCTTAGGTATAAAGTTGGAAGGATGGAGGAGTATTTAAGGATCGAAATTTTGCGACGAATTAGCCAAGTTCTCCTATTTGCTCGTAAAGTTCTCGCAATTCTGTAGTCAATTTGCGAAGGACCTTTTCCATCTCAAAGGTTCCTCGCAAATCGCTTGTTTTCTTGTAGTAAAAAGGTTTCTAAAAGAATTTTAAAGCGTTGAAAAAGTTATTGTAATGTTAACACTTTAACTGTTAGTAATTAGGTCTAGACCTCTTATTTTCAAAAAAGTAAACTGTTTTAGTATAAATTCACATAAGCCCAAAATTCACTAAAAAACCAAAACAAAAAGGAAAAGGAAACCGTGAAAGTAACAAAAAAATTCAGAAATTTTTTATAGAGAAACTGTCGTCTCTCTCACTGTGTCTTCTTCTTTAGAACAATTTGAAGAAATTTCGTTTCTCCAGCAAAGGAATCAATTGAAGGTAACAAATTTATGAAACTAAAGTTTGATATTTGGGTTTGTTAGATTTTATTTCTTTTTGTCGAATCTCTTCTTTGTTATAGCAATATCTAGGGTTTTTAGTTCGCAATGTCCTCACAATTTTGCGAGGGATATATTTGCAGGTTGAACTGAAACCAATACTTGGTGTTAATTCTCATGAATATGACCACTTGGTTTCAAAAAAGAATCCTAAAGATTAGGATTTGTTACAGATTTTTGATCTTCTGATCAAAGAGTATAAAATGAGCAAGAAAGATTGGAGTTAGTGATGGATTGAAGTGGAACAAGTACATGAAAGTAGAATAGATCAGGTAATGAAACCTGCAATTGAAACACTTGTGTATCACATAAGAAAAAGGAAATCAATATCCTTTAGTGAGAAAATAGGACTGGTCTATGAAAACTATGAAGTTCTTAGGTACAAAGTTGGAAGGATGGAGGACTATTTAGGGATCGAAAGAGTTTCTTCTAGTTCTACTAGAGAAGAAGAAAAAGAAGAGGAAGAAGAAAATTTTGCGATGTATATATTCCTCGCAAATTTTGCGACGAATTAGCCATATTCTCCTATCTGCTCGTAAAGTCCTCGCAATTCTGTAGCAAATTTGCGAGGGACCTTTTCCATCGCAAAGGTTCCTCGCAAATCGCTTGTTTTCTTGTTGTAAAAAGGTTTCTGAAAGAATTTTAAAGCGTTGAAAAAGTTACTGTAATGTTAACACTTTAACTGTTAGTAATTGGGACTATACCTCTTATTTTCGAAAAAGCAAACCGTATTTGTATAAATTCACTAAAGCCAAAATTCACTAAAAACCAAAAAACAAAATCGAAAAGAAAACCATGAAAGTAACAATAAGTAAAAAATTTTTTTTGAGAAACTGTCGTCTTTCTTACTGTGTCTTCTTCCTTAGAACAATTTGAAGAAATTTCGTTTCTCCAGCAAAGGAATCAATTGAAGGTAACAAATTTATGACACTAAAGTTTGATATTTGGGTTTATTCAATTTTTATTTCTTTTGTCGAATCTCTTCTCTGTTATAACAATATCTAGGGTTTCTGTTCGCAAATTCCTCGCAAGTACCTCGCAATTTTGCTAGGGATATATTTGCAGGTTGAAGTGAAACCAATAGTTGGTGTTAATTCTCATGAATATGACCATTCGGTTTCAAAAAAGAATCCTAAAGATTAGGATTTGTTACATATTTTTGATCTTCTGATCAAAGGGTATAAAATGAGCTAGAAGGATTGGAGTCAGTGATGGATTGAAGTGGAACAAATACATGAAAGTAGAATAGATCAGGTAATCACTACAAAAAAAGTCTTCATTGATAGCATATCTTTATAGCACGGATTACTCAATTGCTATTGAAGATGTCATGTAATTTTCGTTATTATAGTACAGCAGTTGATAAACGCTAAGATATAGTTTTAATATTGGGAAAAATATCGAAAAAATTGTGAACTTTCAAATTTGGGACGAAAAAAACATGAACTTTCAAAATGCCATAAAAATCCTAAACTTTACTTTGATATTTTGAAAAATGACCAACTTTTGTTGACTAGGCCGTATCGGGCATGACGTTAATTTTTCGTTAACGGAACAATAACAGAATTAACTTTCCGTTAACAGTCTTCGTTAAACCAAACGACGTCGTTTTGAAGTCACTAAAAAAAGAAAAAAAAAAACTGAGCACTTTAGGAATCGAACCCGTGACCAGATGATGATTTTAAGAGACTTGCAACCATTGAGCTACAACATGAATTACATTATAATAGCAAAGAGAAATTTATATATACAATTACCTAAAATAACAAAACTAAAAAAATATTTATGTGAATATACAATATATACATAAAAATATTCATTACGTATAAATATACACAAAAAAAACTTCCTTACAAATATACACATAAAAATATTTATTGCTTATATATTATTTTATGTCTATGTAATTAACTTTTTTAAATAATAATTTAAGATTTATATATGTATATATATATATATCAATATATACACAATAAATATTTTTGTGTATATCTTTAATGAAAATTTTTGTGTGTATATTTATACGTAACAAAGAATTTTTTATGTATACATTGTATATACACAACAAATTTTAACTTTTGTTATTTTGGGTAAGTTCTATATATAAATCATTGTTTGCCATTACATCATAATCATGTCGTGTCTCAATGGTTGCAAGTCTGTTATATCCATCAATTGGTCACGGGTTTGATCCCTAAAGTGCTCATTTTTCTTTCTTTTTAAGTGAATTTAAAACGACGTCGTTTGGTTCAACGGAGACTGTTAACGGAAAGTCAACTCTGTTATCGTTCTGTTAACGGAAAATTAACGTCATGCCCGAAACGGCATTTTGAAAGTTCATGTTTTTTTCATCCCAAATTTGAAAGTTCAAGCTTTTTTCGACATTTTTCCCTTTTAATATTACAACACTTTATAAACGCTGAGATAAAGTTTTAATGAGCGGGAACACAAAATACTTATTATAAACGCTGAGATAAAGTTTTAATGAGCGGGAACACAAAATACTTATTCCGCCAAACACTTAGTCATTTTCGAGCACAAAACCCAAACACAAAACAACTTTTCGAAAACCCTAAGAAAGAAAACTCTCTCAGTCCTCAGTCGTCAATCCGACGAACTTACTATTCCGGCCACCGATTAAACCCTCTGTTGCCTCTCCGTCGCCGTCGTGAAAGCTCTCGGTGCAACTGGAACCTCTGCCGGCACTCAATCCGCTCTATATATGTCCACTTCGAGATTGAATCGAAGGCAAGTCATTTTCTATGTTGTTTTTTTCTCCTTTGACACTCAATTCGTTACCCTAGATCTGTTTCCATCAATCTCTGAGACTCAATAACCGATGTTTGTGTGATTTTAGAATGGTTTTCTTTATCGATTCTTAAAATTTGGTCTACTTTGCATGCCTTTGTTTATTACGAATTCATATGAATTTCGTCTTATTAATGTTAACCTGAACTGCTTTAGGTGCTTGTGAACAATTTTGCATTCGAAATTGTGTATTTATTTGGGCATTAGAGTTGCAAATTTTGGATTTTGGCTCTGTAATGTTTGATTTTTTATTGAGTGATAAAACTTGAGAATTTCATTGTCAGATTGATTAAGCTTCGTTTGTTGTCTGAATCGTATTGGTATTGTCACATCGATTTAGTTATTTTGTTATGTCAAACTATCATTGATTCACTTTCTTGAATATAAAACATTTTGCTCATTCTATATATTTTGTTTAATTTGCAAGTGTTGCTGAGCGAATCAATGGACATTTGGAAGCTTATCAATTCTCTCTTTTCACAGGAAAGGTTAGTATCATTGTCTCCCTTTTGTGAATTGTTTTCTCTTGTCATAGTTAGTATATAAGTTTGAGTTATTTGTGAATGTTGTCTGCTTGTTCTAAGATTGTTTACTTAGAAGAATTCTTTTCAGTTTTATTTATTTTAAAACATGCTAATATAATCTAGTAACTGTACTTATCTACTGAATTATTTTGATAGAGTGATTTGTAAATGTTGTATTTTGTGTTTGTTTATATTGAAGATTCTTTTGAGTTACATTTGTTTAAAACCTGCAACTATAATCGAGTAGCACGTACTTAAAACCTGAATTGCTTTGATTGATTATGTTTATAAGTTTGAATTATTTGTGAATGTTGTCTACTTATTGTGTGATTGCTTATTTAGGAGATTCTTTTCTTTACACAATATGGTATGCTGCTTAGGTTACTAAAGGTTTATGTTACGGTTAGCACATAGAATGGTGGCCAAGGATTGGGTGCATCTTGGTAGGTAAGGAATATAATTATAATTATAATTATATTCCTTAGGTTTCAGTAAGGGTTTTGGGCAGTTTACTTTTTTTTTTTTTTCTCTTTCTACTTCTACAACAAAGAGCTGATCCTGCTTATGAGAGAGGAGCTATCAAGTTTGTACGGGATGTGGCTGCGGCTTTGGGAGATGATATGATTGTATGTCCTTGCATTGATTGTCGTAACATAGATCGTCACTCAGGCTGTATAGTTGTTGATCATCTTGTGACAAGAGGAATGGATGAGGCTAATAAGAGGCGGTGTGACTGGTATCATCATGGAGAATTGGTGTCTGGTGGTGAAAGTGAAAGCAAAGTCAGTCAGTGGAATGATGAAGTAGTTGAGTTGTATCAGGCTGCAGAGTATTTGGACAAAGAGTTTGATGCTATGGTTCAATTGGGCGAGATTGTAGAACGTGACGACAAGAAAGAAGACGAGTTCCTTGCAAAGCTTGTAGATGCTGAGACACCTCTATATCCAAGCTGTGTTAACCATAGCAAGCTGTCCGCGATTGTGTCTCTGTTTAGACTGAAGACCAAAAATGGCTGGTCTGACAAGAGTTTCAACGATCTTCTAGAGACATTGCCGGAGATGCTACCAGAGGATAATGTGCTACACACATCACTGTATGAGGTGAAAAAGTTTTTGAAATCCTTTGATATAGGCTATCAGAAGATTCATGCATGTGTTAATGACTGCTGCCTATTCAGAAAGAAATACAAGAAGCTCCAGAATTGTCCTAAATGCAATGCTTCACGATGGAAGACAAACATGCATACTGGTGAAGTAAAGAAAGGTGTTCCACAGAAAGTGTTGCGGTACTTTCCAATAATCCCACGCCTCAAAAGAATGTTCAGATCTGAGGAAATGGCTAGGGATTTAAGGTGACATTTTCACAACAAAAGCACAGATGGAAAGGTCTGCCACCCTGTTGATTCAGTAACATGGGATCAGATGAATGCAAAATACCCTTTATTTGCATCAGAGGAAAGGAACTTGGGGCTTGGTCTTTCCATAGATGGGTTTAATCCATTCAACATGAAAAACACAAGGTATAGGTGCTGACCTGTTTTGCTTGTAAACTACAATCTGCCTCCTGACTTATGCATGAAGAAGGAGAACATCATGCTGACATTGTTGATTCGGGGTCCACAACAGCCTGGAAATAGTATTGATGTATACTTAGAACCACTTATAGATGATTTATGCCATCTGTGGGACAATGGAGAATTGACATATGATGCTTTCAGTAAATCATCATTTACTCTCAAAGCTATGCTGCTTTGGACGATTAGTGATTTCTGGCTTATGGGAATCTTGCGGGTTGTAAAGTGAAGGGAAAAATGGCGTGTCCTTTATGTGGTAAACATTCAGAAAGCATGTGGTTGAAATTCAGCAGAAAACATATCTATATGGGACATAGAATGGGTCTGCCACCATCACATAGGTTTAGAAATAAGAAGTCTTGGTTTGATGGTAAAGCTGAACATCGGAGAAAGAGTAGAATACTAAGTGGTTTGGAAATTTATCATAACTTGAAAAATTTCCAAAATAATTTTGGAAATTTCAAACAATCTACAAGGAAGAGGAAACAATCAGAGTCTGTTAAATCAGGATCAAATAGTGATGATCTATCTAGTGACTCGGAGGAGGATGAGGAAGAAGAGGCAGAAGTAGATGAGGAAGAGTTATCAAGATGGAAGAAAAGGTCAATCTTTTTCAGGCTATCTTATTGGCAGGTCTGTTCTCTTTTCTTGAAATATGTTATATTGTTTAGATTGAAACAAAGGGAAAATGTCTAATGCATTTTGTTTGTCTGTTTTGCAGGACCTACCAGTAAGGCATAACTTAGACGTCATGCATGTGGAGAGAAATGTGGCTGCATCTATTGTATCAACATTGTTGCATTGTGGGAAGTCAAAGGATGGTCTCAATGCTCGCAAAGATCTCGAGGTCCTTGGTATAAGGAAGGACTTGCATCCGCAAACCAAAGGGAAAATGACATACCTTCCTGCAGCACTTTGGTCTCTCTCCAAGACAGAGAAGAAGCTATTCTGCAAACGTCTATTTGATTTTAAAGGACCAGATGGCTACTGTTCAGACATAGCAAGAGGTGTATCTTTAGAAGAGTGTAAGGTATCAGGCTTGAAATCACACGATTATCACATCTTAATGTAGAAGCTTCTTCCAATAGCTTTGAGAGGGTTGTTACCTAAAGGTCCTAGGGTAGCAATTGGACGCTTATGCAAATTTTTCAATCACTTATGTCAGAGAGTGATTGATATGGAGCAACTTTTGGAAACGGAAGCTGAGATTGTTGAAACCCTTTGTTTGTTTGAAAGGTTTTTTCCTCCCAATTTCTTTGACATCATGGTGCACTTGACAGTTCATTTAGGGAGAGAAGCTCGGTTAGGGGGACCAGTTCATTTCAGATGGATGTACCCTTTTGAGAGATATATGAAAGTCCTCAAAGATTTTGTGAGAAACACAGCAAGACCTGAAGGGTGTATTGCTGAATGTTACTTAGCTGAAGAGTGCATCCAATTCTGTAGTGAATTTTTGAAGAAGACAACAAAAGTTCAGGAAAAGGCAGATAGAAATACTGAGTATGAGAACAACTCTATCCTTGGAGGGCGTCCTATCTCTGCAGGCACCTTTATTAGTCTTACAGAAATGGAGAGAAAAATAGCTCATTTGGTTGTGATCCAGAATATGGCTGTCGTCGAACCTTATGTTGAGTAAGTTACAATCTATCTCTCTTTCTATTGCTTTTATATATATATAGAAACTAATTAATTGTATCTGTAATGGCTAAGTTAAGCTTCACTTTCTACTTCTATGAATGCTGATTCTGAATTTTGTTTTCTCTGTTTACTAGTGAGCACCTGCAGCTTCTACAAAACACTAATGGGAGATGCAGACGTGATGCGTCTCTGTTATGGAGTATGGACACCCAAAATTTTGCATCTTGGCTTAAAGAACAGGCTAGTATTTGTCTTTCACTTAGTAGTTTAGCTTAAAGAACAAGCTAGCAATAGATATAAGAGCCTGACTTTTTCTATTTTTCTTTAATAGATACATCTTGATTCAAGTACTCATGGTGAAACACTGAAATGGCTGGCTTATGGTCCATGTTGTTGCACAAGATCATTTACTGGTTACATAGTGAATGGGCAACGATTTGACACAAGAACAGTTGACAGGAAAACACAGAATAGTGGTGTTTTCTATGAAGCGACATCAGTTTGTAGGTCTAGTGCAAAGGATAAGGAACAAGTGGTGGATTTGGTGCAGTGTTATGGCTGCATAACAGACATTATACTGTTGGACTATAATGTCTTCTATGTTCCTTTATTCCCTTGAAAACATCGATGGAGAGACAGAAAAAGAAGCTGAAGACATTAATGGAGAGACAGAAAACGAAGCTGAAGACATTAATGGAGAGACAGAAAAAGAAGCTGGAGTGCAAGCAGCAGAAGAACCTGAAGGCGAGCTTGAAATATCTGGAGATGAAGATGTTGTTCAACCTAAGACCAAGAGGCAGCGTGGACCAACTAGGATGAAAGATATTGCTAAGGATCCAAATGCCAGAGTGAGAGTGGAGTACACCATGATGGGAGAGCCTATTGGTAAAGGCTCAGTTAAGTTAGCATCATATGCAGGCGCATTGGTCCGTGAACACGTCCCTATCACAATTGATCGCTGGACAAAAATAGGTGAAGAAATCAGGACACTTCTCTGGAAATCTGTCCAGGTAACACTTCACTTTTTTTTTTTTTGTAATATTTGACTATCTTTTCTTATCACAACAATAATCACTTTTTTCTGTAACTGATTGAAGGCAAGGTTTGAACTAGATGAGGAGTATAAAAAGGTTGCGGTGCTTAAGCAAATGGGATGTTTGTGGAGATCCTGGAAATCAAGGCAAGTAAATAAGTTTAGAGAAGCAAAGACAAACCAGCAGAGGATGAATCTGAGACCTAAAAATGTTTCTCCATTTGAGTGGAGAAAATTTGTGAAGAGCAAAACTAGCCGTGAATTTAAGGTATGTTAAGGGAGAAAATTAAACTAAGTATATTTACTATGTAGAAAGTTACTAATTAACAATCATTGTTAGGTTATAAGCGATAGCTACAAGGAAAGAAGGCGCAACCAGATTCCTCACACTTGTAGTCGCAGAGGGATGGTTAGACTAGCAGAAGATATGGTTATCTTATGTGCCTGTTAGGTTATGTTTTTTATCGCTTAGAATTTTTACTAATATTGGCATGTTGTGTTTTTCAGAAAACTGGTAGTGAAGACCCAACTGAAGTGACGAGGCTAAAGGTTTGGGTTAAGTCACGGACCAAGAAAGATGGAACACCAGTGAATACAAATGCGGCTGAAAAAATTGTGAGTATGTTATAGTTTGGAAGTTGTGACAGTTTGGTTTGTGATGATTGTTAGGTTAGTGATGGTTTGTGAAATTGGATAGGTTAGTGATGGTTTTGAAATTGGACTGGTTTGTAATGGTTTTGAAATGAATCTGATAGGCAATAAATCCAGAACTTAGCCAGTGATTGTGTGTGATGGTTTTGAATTGCATGGCCAAAAGATAAGTTGGTGACATACTGACTTTGCAGAATCTAGGGTAAGTTTTGAAATTGTTGTGATGCTTGTGCTTTGGTTTTATGCAGGAACTGATATGAGACATTGTTGATTATTGCAGGGAGTGAAGAATCTATGGTCCAGATTAGCTAGTTAAGACTAGACTAATCTACTTCTGTTATGAAATTTGGAATCAGACTTGTGTTGTTATGTATTTGGCTTTGCTTAAACTTGTTTTGGATGATTATGTTTAACTTTTGAATGGTGTCTCTCGGATTGGAATCAGACTTATTTATAATATAACATCTATTAAGACTTAGGTTATGTTGTATGTTTATGTTATGCAAAACAGGTTTAGAATTAATCACAAAAGATAGTTCTTTGAGATTGGATATTATAGCAAAAATTGGTTGTTGTTTTCAACTATAGTAGATTATATTACAGAATAATTAAACGCCCTAATTATGTTTACTATAGCAATTCTGCGATGTCATTGTCAAAAAATTATATATGATAGCATAAAACACAAAGCTACAAAAAGTATATTAGGCGGCAATAATTAGTTGTCATGTTAGGTGAGGGTATTATGACACAAATTAGAAAGATTAGTAATTTATATCAAGAAATTAAAGTGCTATATCAAAACTCTATAATGGCGTTCTATCGTTGCTATCGTATCAAAATATACCATAGCGTACAAAACGATGCTGTCATAGGGGTGACACCTACTATAGCTGCCACAAACATAACATTTGTGATTTCGCTGTGTATTACATAAAATAGCAGATGGTTTGCGCGAACGATGAAGAATTTTCTTGTAGTGAATGAAACCTGCAATTGAAACACTTGTGTATCACAGAAGAAAAAAGAAATTAATATACTTTGGTCAGAAAATAGAACTGGTCTATGAAAACTGTGAAATTCTTAGGTATAAAGTTGGAAGGATGGAGGAGTATTTAAGGATCGAAAGAGTTTCTACTAGTTGTACTAGAGAAGAAGAAAAAGAAGAGGAGAAGAAAATTTTGCGAGGGATATATTCGTCGCAAATTTTGCAACGAATTAGCCACGTTCTCCTATTTGCTCGTAAAGTCCTCGCAATTCTGTAGCAAATTTGCGAGGGACCTTTTCCATCGCAAAGGTTCCTCGCAAATCGCTTATTTTCTTGTAGTAAAAAGGTTTCTAAAAGAATTTTAACGCGTTGAAAAAGTTACTGTAATGTTAACAGTTTAACAGTTAGTAATTGGGCCTAGACCTCTTATTTTTGAAAAACTAAACCGTTTTAGTATAAATTCACTAAACCCAAAATTCACTAAAAACCAAAACAAAAAGGAAAAAGAGAAAAAAGAATCTGTTACATGTTTTTGATCCCGTGATCAAAGGTTATAAAATGAGAAAAAAGGATTGGAGTCAGGGATGGATTGAAGTGGAACAAGTACATGAAGGTAGAATTGATCTTGTAGTTAAACCTGCAATTGAAACACTTGTGTATCGCAGGAGAAAAACGAATTCAATGTCTTTTGGTGAGAAAATAGGAGTGGTCTATGAAAACTGTGAAGTACTTAGGTACAAAGTTGGAAGGATGGAGGAATATTTAGGGATCGAAAGTGTTTCTGCTAATTCTACTAGAGAAGAAGAAAAGGAAGAGGAAGAAGAAAACTTTGTGAGGGATATATTTCTCGCAAATTTCGCGACGTTCTCCTATCTGCTCGCAATGTCCTCGCAATTTTGTAGCAAATTTGCGAGAGACCTTTTCCTTCGCAAATGTTCCTCGCAAATCGCTTGTTTGCTTGTAGTAAAAAGGTTTCTAAAAGAATTTTAATGCATTGAAAAAGTTACTGTAATGCTTACAATTTAACTGTTAGTAATTGGGCCTAGACCTCTTATTTTCAAAAAAGCAAACCGTTTTAGTATAAATTCACTAAAGCCCAAAATTCACTAAAAAACCAAAAAAAAAAAAAAAAGAAAATGAAACCGTGAAAGTAACAAAGAGTAAAAAAATAAATTAATAGAGAAATTGTCGTCTCTCTCATTGTGTCTTCTTCCTTAGAACAATTTGAAGAAATTTTGTTTCTCAAACAAATGAAGCAATTGAAGGTAATAAATTTTGCGAGGGATATATTTGCAGTTTGAAGTGAAACCAATAGTTGGTGTTAATTTTCATGAATATGACCACTTTGTTTCAAAAAAGAATCCTATAGACAAGGATCTGTTACATATTTTTGATCTTGTGAACAAAGGGTATAAAATGAGCAAGAAAGATTGGAGTCAAGGATGGATTGAAGTGGAACAAGTACATGAAGGTAGAATTGATCATGTAATGAAACCTGCAATTGAAACACTTGTGTATTACAGCTGAAAAAAGAAATCAATGTCCTTTGGTGAGAAAATAGGACTTGTCTATAAAAATTGTGAAGTTCGTAGGTACAAAGTTATAAGGATGGAGGACTATTAAGGGATCGAAAGAGTTTTGCCAGTTCTACTAGAAAAGAAGAAAAAGAAGAGGAAGAAGAAAATTTTGTGAGGGATATATTCCTCGCATATTTTACGATGAATTATCGACGTTCTCCTATCTACTCGCAAAGTCCCCGCAATTCTGCGACGAATTTGCGAGAAAATTCCAAGCAAGTTCCTTGCAAGTACCTCACACTTTTGCGAGGGATATATTTACAGGTTGAAGTGAAAGCAATAGTTATTGTTAATTGTCATGAACATGACCCATGTGTTTCACAAATGAATCCTAAACACAAGAGTCTGTTACATGATTTTGATCCTGTTATCAAAGGTTATAACATGAGCAAGAAGGATTGGAGTCAGGGATGGATTGAAGTGGAACAAGTACATGAAGGTACAATTGATCTTGTAGTGAAACCTGCAATTGAAACACTTGTGTATCGCAGGAGAAAAACGAATTCAATGTCTTTTTGTGAGAAAATAGGACTGGTCTATGAAAATTGTGAAGTACTTAGGTACAAAGTTGGAAGGATGGAGGACTATTTAGGGATCGAAAGAGTTTCTGCTAGTTCTACTAGAGAAGAAGAAAAGGAAGAGGAAGAAGAAAATTTTGTGAGGGATAGATTTTTCGCAAATTTTGCGACGTTCTCCTATCTGCTCGCAATGTCCTCGCAATTTTGTAGCAAATTTGCAAGGGACCTTTTCCATCGCAAATGTTCCTCGCAAATCGCTTGTTTTCTTGTAGTAAAAAGGTTTCTAAAAGAATTTTAATGCGTTGAAAAAGTTACTGTAATGCTTACAATTTAACTGTTAGTAATTGGGCCTATACCTCTTATTTTTGCAAAAGCAAACCGTTTTAGTATAAATTCACTAAAGCCCAAAATTTACAAAAAAAAACAGAACAAAAAAAAAGAAAAGGAAATCGTGAAAGTAACAAAAGAAAAAAAAAGAAAATTAGAGAAATTGTTGTCTCTCTCATTGCGTCTTATTCCTTAGAACAATTTGAAGAAATTTTGTTTCTCCAACAAATGAAGCAATTGAAGGTAACAAATTTATGACACTAAAGTTTGATATTTGGGTTTGTTCGATTTTTTTCTTTTTGTCGAATCTCTTCTCTGTTATAACAATATCTAGGGTTTTCGGTTCGCAAGTTCCTTGCAAGTACCTCGCAATTTTGCGAGGGATATATTTGCAGGTTGAAGTGAAACCAATAGTTGGTGTTAATTCTCATGAATATGACCCATGTGTTTCACAAATGAATCTTAAACACAAGAATTTGTTACATGTTTTTTATCCTTTGATCAAAGGTTATAAAATGAGCAAGAAGGATTGGAGTCAGGGATGGATTGAAGTAGAACAAGTACATGAAGGTAGAATTGATCATGTAATGAAACCTGCAATTGAAACAATTGTGTATCACAACAGAAAAAGAAAATCATTGTCCTTTGGTGAGAAAATAGGACTAGTCTATGAAAACTGTGAAGTTCTTAGGTACAATGTTGGAAGGATGGAGGACTATTTAGGGATCGAAAGAGTTTCTTTTAGTTCAACTAGAGAAGAAGAAAAAGAAAAAGAAGAAGAAAATTTTGCGAGGGATATATGCTCCGCATAGTTTGCGACAAATTAGCCACGTTCTCCTCTCTGCTCGTAAAGTCCTCGCAATTTTGTATCAAATTTGCGAGGGACCTTTTCCATCGCAAAAGTTCTTCGCAAATTGCTTGTTTTCTTGTTGTAAAAAGGTTTCTAAAAGAATTTTAACGCATTGAAAAAGTTATTGTAACGTTAACACTCTAACAGTTAGTAATTGGGCCTACACCTCTTATTTTCGAAAATGTATACCGTTTTAGTATAAATTCACTAAACCCAAAATTCACTAAAAACCAAAACAAAATGGAAAAAGAAACCGTGAAAGTAACAAAAAATAAAATAAAAAAATTAGAAAAATTGTAGTCTCTCTAACTTTGTCTTCTTCCTTAGAACAATTTGAAAAAATTTCGATTCTCCAGCAAAGGAATCAATTGAAGTTAACAAATTTATGAAACTATAGTTTGATTGGGTTTGTTCGATTTTATTTATTTTTGTCAAATCTCTTCTCTGTTATTAAAATATCTAGGGTTTTCGTTTCGCAATGTCCTCGCAACTACCTCGCAATTTTGGGAGGGATATATTTGCAGGTTGAAATGAAACCAATAATTGGTGTTGATTCTAATGAATATGACCACTTGCTTTCACAAAAGAATCCTTAAGACAAGGATTTGTTACATGTTTTTGATCTTCTGATTAAAGGGTATAAAATAAGCAAGAAGGATTAGAGTCAGGGATGGATTGAAGTGGAACAAGTACATGAAGGTCGAATTGATCATGTAATGAAACCTGCAATTGAAACACTTGTGTATCACCAGCAGAAAAAGGAAATCAATGTCCTTTGGTGAGAAAATAGGATTGGTCTATGAAAACGGTGAAGTTCTTAGGTACAACATTAGAAGGATGGAGGAGTATTTAGGGATCAAAAAAGAGTTTCTGCTAGTTCTTCTAGGGAAGAAGAAAAATTTTTGGAAGGATATATTCCTCGCAAATTTTGGGACGAATTAGCGACGTTCTCCTATCTACTCGGAATGTTCTCGCAATTCTGTAGCAAATTTGGGAGGGATATTTTCCATCGCAAATGTTTCTCGCAAATCGCTTGTTTTCTTGTATTTAAAAGGTTTCTAAAAGAATTTTAAAGCGTTGAAAAAATTACTGTAATGTTAACTCTTTAACTGTTAGTAATTGAGCCTAGACCTCTTATTTTCGAAAAAGCAAACCGTTAAGTATAAATTCACTAAAGCGCAAAATTCACTAAAGACCAAAACAAAAAAAAGAAAAGGAAACGGTGAAAATAGCAAAAAGTAAAAAAAAAATTAGAGAAATTATTGTCTCTCTCACTATGTCTTCTTCCTTAGAACAATTTGAAAAAAAATTGTTTCTCCAACAAAGGAATCAGTTGAAGGTAACAAATTTATGACACTAAAGTTTGATATTTGGGTTTGTTCGATTCTTTTTCTTTTTGTCGAATCACTTCTTTGTTATAACAATATTTAGGGTTTTCGGTTCATAAGTACTTCGCAATTTTGTGAGCGATATATTTGCAGGTTGAAGTGAAACCAATAGTTGGTGTTACTTCTCATGAATATGATCACTTGGTTTCAAAAAAGAATCCTAAAGACAAGGGTCAGTTACATATTTTTGATCTTGTGAACAAATGGTATAAAATGAGCAAGAAGTATTGGAGTCAAGGATGGATCGAAGTGGAACAAGTACATGAAGGTAATATTGATCATTTAATGAAACCTGCAATTGAAACACTTGTGTATTGCAGCAGAAAAAGGAAATCAATGTCCTTTGGTGAGAAAATAGGACTTGTCTATGAAAATTGTGAATTTCGTAGGTACAAAGTTAGAAGAATGGAGGACTATTGAGGGATTGAAAGAGTTTCTGCCAGTTCTACTAGAAAAGAAGAACAAGAAGAGGAAGAAGAAAATTTTGCGAGGGATATATTCCTCGCATATTTTGCGACGAATTATCGACGTTCTCCTATCTATTCGCAAAGTCCTCGCAATTCTACAACAAATTTGCGAGAAAATTCCTCGCAAGTTCCTTGTAAGTACCTCACAATTTTGCGAGGGATATATTTACAGGTTGAAGTGAACCCAATAGTTGTTGTTAATTCTCATGAATATGACCCATGTGTTTCACAAATGAATCCTAAACACTAGAATCTGTTACATGTTTTTGATCCTGTGATCAAAGGTATAAAGTGAGTAAGAAGGATTAGAGTCAGGGATGGATTCAAGTGGAACAAGTAGATGAAAGTAGAATTGATCATGTAATGAAACCTGCAATTGAAACAATTGTGTATCGCATGAGAAAAAGGAATTCAATGTCTTTTGATGAGAAAATAGGACTGGCCTATGAAAACTGTGAAATTATTAGGTACAAAATTAGAAGGATGGAGGACAATTTAGGGATCAAAAGAGTTTCTGCCAGTTCTACTAGAAAATAAGAAAAAGAAGAGGAAGAAGAAAATTTTGCGAGGGATATATTCCTCGCATATATTGCGACGAATTATCGACGTTCTCCTATCTACTCGCAAAGTCCCCGCAATTATGCGAGGAATTTTCTCGCAAATTAGTCGCAAGTTCCTTGCACGTACCTCACAGTTTTGCGAGGGATACATTTACAGGTTGAAGTGAAACCAATAGTTGTTGTTAATTCTCATCAATATGACCCATGTGTTTCACAAATGGATCCTAAACACAAGAATCTGTTATATGTTTTTGATCCTTTGATCAAAGGTTATAAAATGAGCAAGAAGGATTGGAGTCAGAGATGGATTGAAGTGGAACAAGTACATGAAGGTAGAGTTGATCATATAATGAAACCTGCAATTGAAACAATTGTGTATCACAACAGAAAAAGAAAATCATTGTCCTTTGGTGAGAAAATAGGACTAGTCTATGAAAACTGTGAAGTTCTTAGGTACAATGTTGGAAGGATGGAGGACTATTTAGGGATCGAAAGAGTTTCTTTTAGTTCAACTAGAGAAGAAGAAAAAGAAAAAGAAGAAGAAAATTTTGCGAGGGATATATGCTCCGCATAGTTTGCGACAAATTAGCCACGTTCTCCTCTCTGCTCGTAAAGTCCTCGCAATTTTGTATCAAATTTGCGAGGGACCTTTTCCATCGCAAAAGTTCTTCGCAAATTGCTTGTTTTCTTGTTGTAAAAAGGTTTCTAAAAGAATTTTAACGCATTGAAAAAGTTATTGTAACGTTAACACTCTAACAGTTAGTAATTGGGCCTACACCTCTTATTTTCGAAAATGTATACCGTTTTAGTATAAATTCACTAAACCCAAAATTCACTAAAAACCAAAACAAAATGGAAAAAGAAACCGTGAAAGTAACAAAAAATAAAATAAAAAAATTAGAAAAATTGTAGTCTCTCTAACTTTGTCTTCTTCCTTAGAACAATTTGAAAAAATTTCGATTCTCCAGCAAAGGAATCAATTGAAGTTAACAAATTTATGAAACTATAGTTTGATTGGGTTTGTTCGATTTTATTTATTTTTGTCAAATCTCTTCTCTGTTATTAAAATATCTAGGGTTTTCGTTTCGCAATGTCCTCGCAACTACCTCGCAATTTTGGGAGGGATATATTTGCAGGTTGAAATGAAACCAATAATTGGTGTTGATTCTAATGAATATGACCACTTGCTTTCACAAAAGAATCCTTAAGACAAGGATTTGTTACATGTTTTTGATCTTCTGATTAAAGGGTATAAAATAAGCAAGAAGGATTAGAGTCAGGGATGGATTGAAGTGGAACAAGTACATGAAGGTCGAATTGATCATGTAATGAAACCTGCAATTGAAACACTTGTGTATCACCAGCAGAAAAAGGAAATCAATGTCCTTTGGTGAGAAAATAGGATTGGTCTATGAAAACGGTGAAGTTCTTAGGTACAACATTAGAAGGATGGAGGAGTATTTAGGGATCAAAAAAGAGTTTCTGCTAGTTCTTCTAGGGAAGAAGAAAAATTTTTGGAAGGATATATTCCTCGCAAATTTTGGGACGAATTAGCGACGTTCTCCTATCTACTCGGAATGTTCTCGCAATTCTGTAGCAAATTTGGGAGGGATATTTTCCATCGCAAATGTTTCTCGCAAATCGCTTGTTTTCTTGTATTTAAAAGGTTTCTAAAAGAATTTTAAAGCGTTGAAAAAATTACTGTAATGTTAACTCTTTAACTGTTAGTAATTGAGCCTAGACCTCTTATTTTCGAAAAAGCAAACCGTTAAGTATAAATTCACTAAAGCGCAAAATTCACTAAAGACCAAAACAAAAAAAAGAAAAGGAAACGGTGAAAATAGCAAAAAGTAAAAAAAAAATTAGAGAAATTATTGTCTCTCTCACTATGTCTTCTTCCTTAGAACAATTTGAAAAAAAATTGTTTCTCCAACAAAGGAATCAGTTGAAGGTAACAAATTTATGACACTAAAGTTTGATATTTGGGTTTGTTCGATTTTATTTCTTTTTGTCGAATCACTTCTTTGTTATAACAATATTTAGGGTTTTCGGTTCATAAGTACTTCGCAATTTTGTGAGCGATATATTTGCAGGTTGAAGTGAAACCAATAGTTGGTGTTACTTCTCATGAATATGATCACTTGGTTTCAAAAAAGAATCCTAAAGACAAGGGTCAGTTACATATTTTTGATCTTGTGAACAAATGGTATAAAATGAGCAAGAAGTATTGGAGTCAAGGATGGATCGAAGTGGAACAAGTACATGAAGGTAATATTGATCATTTAATGAAACCTGCAATTGAAACACTTGTGTATTGCAGCAGAAAAAGGAAATCAATGTCCTTTGGTGAGAAAATAGGACTTGTCTATGAAAATTGTGAATTTCGTAGGTACAAAGTTAGAAGAATGGAGGACTATTGAGGGATTGAAAGAGTTTCTGCCAGTTCTACTAGAAAAGAAGAACAAGAAGAGGAAGAAGAAAATTTTGCGAGGGATATATTCCTCGCATATTTTGCGACGAATTATCGACGTTCTCCTATCTATTCGCAAAGTCCTCGCAATTCTACAACAAATTTGCGAGAAAATTCCTCGCAAGTTCCTTGTAAGTACCTCACAATTTTGCGAGGGATATATTTACAGGTTGAAGTGAACCCAATAGTTGTTGTTAATTCTCATGAATATGACCCATGTGTTTCACAAATGAATCCTAAACACTAGAATCTGTTACATGTTTTTGATCCTGTGATCAAAGGTATAAAGTGAGTAAGAAGGATTAGAGTCAGGGATGGATTCAAGTGGAACAAGTAGATGAAAGTAGAATTGATCATGTAATGAAACCTGCAATTGAAACAATTGTGTATCGCATGAGAAAAAGGAATTCAATGTCTTTTGATGAGAAAATAGGACTGGCCTATGAAAACTGTGAAATTATTAGGTACAAAATTAGAAGGATGGAGGACAATTTAGGGATCAAAAGAGTTTCTGCCAGTTCTACTAGAAAATAAGAAAAAGAAGAGGAAGAAGAAAATTTTGCGAGGGATATATTCCTCGCATATATTGCGACGAATTATCGACGTTCTCCTATCTACTCGCAAAGTCCCCGCAATTATGCGAGGAATTTTCTCGCAAATTAGTCGCAAGTTCCTTGCACGTACCTCACAGTTTTGCGAGGGATACATTTACAGGTTGAAGTGAAACCAATAGTTGTTGTTAATTCTCATCAATATGACCCATGTGTTTCACAAATGGATCCTAAACACAAGAATCTGTTATATGTTTTTGATCCTTTGATCAAAGGTTATAAAATGAGCAAGAAGGATTGGAGTCAGAGATGGATTGAAGTGGAACAAGTACATGAAGGTAGAGTTGATCATATAATGAAACCTGCAATTGAAACAATTGTGTATCACAACAGAAAAAGAAAATCATTGTCCTTTGGTGAGAAAATAGGACTAGTCTATGAAAACTGTGAAGTTCTTAGGTACATAGTTGGATGGATGGAGGACTATTTAGGGATCGAAAGAGTTTCTTCTAGTTCTACTAGAGACGAAGAAAAAGAAAAGGAAGAAGAAAATTTTGCGAGGGATATATTCTTCGCAAAGATTGCGACGAATTAGCCATGTTCTCCTCTTTGCTCGTAAAGTCTTCGCAATTTTGTATCAAATTTGCGAGGGACCTTTTCCATCGCAAAGGTTCCTCGCAAATCGCTTGTTTTCTTGTTGTAAAAAGGTTTCTAAAAGAATTTTAACGTGTTGAAAAAGTTACTATAATGTTAACACTCTAACTGTTTGTATTTGGGCCTAGACCACTTATTTTCGAAAAAGTAAACCTTTTTAGTATAAATTCACTAAACCCAAAATTCACTAAAAACCAAAACAAAAAGGAAAAAGAAACCGTGAAAGAAACAAAAAATTAAAATAATAAATTAGAAAAATTGTCGTCTCTCTCACTGTGTCTTCTTCCTTAGAACAATTTGAAAATTTTTTGATTCTCCAACAAAGGAATCAATTGAAGGTAACAAATTTATGAAACTAAATTTTAATTGGGTTTGTTCGATTTTATTTCTTTTTGTCGAATATTTTCTCTGGTATTAAAATATCTAGGGTTTTCGTTTCGCAATGTCCTCGCAAGTTCCTCGCAATTTTGGGAGGGATATATTTGCAGGTTGAAATGAAACCTATAGTTGGTGTTAATTCTCTTGAATATGACCACTTGCTTTCACAAAAGAATTCTAAAGACAAGGATCTGTTACATGTTTTTGATCTTCTGATTAAAGGGTATAAAATAAGCAAGAAGGATTAGAGTCAGCGATGGATTGAAGTGGAACAAGTAAATGAAGGTAGAATTGATCATGTAATGAAACCTGCAATTGAATCACTTGTGTATCACCAACAGAAAAAGGAAATTAATGTCCTTTGGTGAGAAAATAGGATTGGTCTATGAAAACTCTGAAGTTCTTATGTACAAAATTGGAAGGATGGAAGAGTATTTATGGATCGAAAGAGTTTCTACTAGTTCTTCTAGGGAAGAAGAAGAATAAGAGGAAGGAGAAATTTTTTTTTGGGGGGGGGGATATATTCCTCGCAAATTTTGGGACAAATTAGCGACGTTCTCCTGTCTGCTGGCAAAGTCCTCGCAATTATGTACCAAATTTGCGAGGGACCTTTTCCATCGTAAATATTTCTCGCAAATCGCTTGTTTTCTTGTATTAAAAAGGTTTCTAAAAGAATTTTAAAGCGTTGAAAAAGTTACTGTAATGTTAACACTTTAACTGTTAGTAATTAGGCCTAGACTTCTTATTTTCGAAAAAGCAAACCGTTTTAGTATAAATTCACTAAAGCGCAAAATTCATTAAAAACCAAAACAAAAAAAGAAAAGGAAAAAAAGAAAATAACAAAAAGTAAAAAAAACAAAAATTAGAGAAATTGTTGTCTCTCTCACTATGTCTTCTTCCTTAGAACAATTTGAAGAAATTTTGTTTCTCCAACAAATGAATCAATTGAAGGTAACAAATTTATGACACTAAAGTTTGATATTTTGGTTTGTTCGATTTTATTTCTTTTTGTCGAATCTCTTCTCTGTTATAACAATATCTAAGGTTTTCAATTCACAAGTTCTTTGCAAGTACCTCGCAATTTTGCAAGGAATATATTTGAAGGTTGAAGTGAAACCAATAGTTGGTGTTAAATATGACCACTTTGTTTCAAAAAAGAATCCTAAAGACAAGAATCTGTTACATATTTTTGATCTTGTGAACAAAGGGTATAAAATGAGCAAGAAGGATTGGAGTTAAGGATGGATTGAAGTGGAACAAGTACATGAAGGTAGAATTGATCATGTAATGAAACCTGTTATTGAAACACTTGTGTATCACAGTAGAAAAGGGAAATCAATGTCGTTTGGTGAGAAAATAGGACTTGTCTATGAAAATTGTGAAGTTCGTAGGTACAAAGTTAGAAGGATGGAGGACGATTTAGGGATCGAAAGAGTTTATGTCAGTTCCATCCCAAGCCAGCAGTTTTTGAGTTCTCTGTCCAAGCCACATCTGTGAAGCAGTAGTGAGAGTCAGCATCATGTCGTCGCTTAATTCGGGTCGGGATTTTCTTCTGGGCAGTCCCGTTTGCCATTCTCGAGCCATACAAATCGTGTGGGTCAAGGTTTCCATCGGTGTAAAGATCCTGTTGCTGAAGATCTTCTGATTTTGAGCTAACCAGATTGCCCAAACAATCCATGGAAGGAGAGGTCCTGCAGCTAAACCTGAAGGGGGCAGACAAATGAGTAATTTTGAGGCTTCGATGGCTGATCTCTGTGAGCTGATATGATCAACTGAGATTGAGTTTTTGAGTGGAGCTACATTCCATATCTTTGTTGCAAAAGGGCACTTGAAGAAAAGCTCCCAGGCGTGTTTCCTCTTGCGCACATAAAGTAGAGCCTGCTACATCAATGATATGTCTGGCTTTTAGATTTTCACCTAGAGGTAGAGCACCTCTCATCAATTTCCATAGGAAGAATTTGGTTTTTGGTGATGCTCTGACGTTCCATATCTCTTTTGTCCACTCAAAGCCCTGGTGAGTTCTGTTAATAGCCCCTTGTTGGTGATTCTCTTCTAGCAACCGTTCTCCGTTTAGACTTTCAAAGTATCCTGATTTTGTGTTGTAGATTCCATCCTTTGATGGGAGCCAGGCATAGTAGTCTTTTGCCCCGAAGGAGCTCAGCTTGATTTCAAGGATGTCGTCTACAAGTTCAGGTAATGTTTGCAAGATTTTCTCCCTGTCCCAGTCTAATGAAACAGGGGATATGAGGTGGGAAACCTTAAGATTCTGATTATTTTCTGTTCGTGGTCCGATAGGTGTGGAGGGTGTACTAAGAGATAGCCATGGATCCTTCCAAATGAGCAAGGATGTGCCATCTCCTAACACTCTTCCCAGTTGAGATCGAAGCAAGTCCCTGCCTAAACAAATTCCTCGTCAACCATGTGAGCAGGAAGCTGGCGTTTTGCTATCAAGGAAGGAGGACTTGTGGCAGTATTTATCAAGGAGCAATTTGGCTAGGAGACAAGTGGGTTTTGTGAGAATCTGCCAGCTCAACTTAGCAAGAAGGGCGTCATTGAAGCACTGTAAGTCTCTGAAACCTAAGCCAGGATCTCTTTTACCTTTTGTTAAGGTTTTCCAAGACACCAAGTACATCTTCTTTTTTTCCATTGTATCATCCCACCAAAACCTTTTCAAAGCAGATTGAATCCTTTTGTGGAGAGATCCAGGTAGTTTAAAGCATGACATAGTGTAGGTTGGCATTGTTGCTAGGACAAATTTTAACATGATGACCTTTCCTGCTGCAGATAGGAACTTGGAAGACCAGCTTGAAGCACGTTGTTTTATTCTGTCCACTATCATGTTGAACAAGTCTTTCTTTTTCCTGCCAAACAATTCTGGGAGC
>CM032903.1:4435224-4535224 GCA_019202805.1 Arabidopsis suecica
TTAAATTCAATAAGCAGTCTAAACATCCAATGTCTTGGGTTAGAATCTATAAATCTCTTAAATTAGTTGGTTCAGACATTTCACCAAACACTTGTTAGGTGGAGAAAGTCTGAAATCAATTTTTAATTGATCAGAAATAAAATAGCATTAAGAACTCCTAAAACAGAAGGAAAATCATGCATATAAACACTTAGCTAGCTAAAGAACAGAGGAATCCACCTAAACCTAACCCATCCTCAAGAAGTCTGAAGAAGACTACTCAAGAACAAAGAAGAACATCATAGAACAAAACTCAGAAAAATCATAAAACCCTGAAATCATTATAAACTTAGCAAATGATAGATCTCAATAAGATAAACAAGTTAGCAGAAGAAACTAAATCCAAATTCTCAACACAACAACCAGAAAATGCAAAAGAAATCTAAAAAACCCTAATATCCAGCAGACAAAGCTAAGATCCTTTGGGAAAAAACATAAGAGGTCTATTTATAGGCAATACTAGGATGCCTTAACTGGGAAAAAGACAAAATGGGAAAGTCGGCGCTGCACCACTCGAACCTTGGCCGAGTAAGAAAGTCGAGCAGCCTCCTTTGGTCACATCACTCAGGTCTAGGCTGAGCAGCTTCCCTTCTTCCTCATGTGCACCACTCGAGCTTCAGCCGAGTGTCTTGGCCGAGTGTAGTCCTTGCTTCTCCCTTGTGTGCTCCACTCGATCTCCAGCCGAGTAGAAAAGTCGAGTATACTCCAAGTCCTTCCTTTGATCCCACGAACTCGAGCTAGTCCATTCCTTGTGCTAGAAATGTCCAAGTTGAGTCCAAAAGTACTTGATTCACCTGGAACACACTCCAAATGCAAGTATGCTATGCAATGCAATGCAAAAATATACAAAGGAAGGAAAAGAGACTAAGAATACATGAAAAGAGACATGAAACTATGCTAAATGCATGAAAAACAAGGGTTTAAAATGGTTAAAATCTAGTGTTATCAAAGCATAGAATTTCGAGTCCAGAAATACAACAATTCCCCCTAAGAATCTGGTTTCTTCTAGGACTTTGACGCAGATCTATATTTTAAGAACTAAATCAAATTCTAGAATTCTATTTAACCAATTTTAAAGCACTAAAAACATAAATCCGATGCAAGAATATAACTTACCTCTTTGTAGATCTTACAATTTGCTAACCACAAGTCTAGGATGATGACGAAATCATAAGATTTTGTGTGAGTTTTGTGATTGAAACTTAGATCGACAGATAATGAAATTTTTTGGGTTCGAATGTTTTTTTTGTTTTTACAGACAACGTTTGTTAACCATTGAATATTTGTCTAGATAAATTAAAGCAAATATATTAATATACAAAACTGCATAAGCAATTCATATAGTTTGGGCCGATATTACAAGAAAATTGGCCCATATTACAATAAAATATTTTTACTTGCCTATACAATAAACGTTTCTTGTATTTGTGACAATTCTAAATTTCATTTTTATCAATTTCAAATATAAAATTTTTTGTAACATACAGTTTTATATTTTACGTACTAGATATATTATTTCTTTTACTCTTATGTATCTTACTGTTAAGATTTTCCTTTGTTAGTATATTCTATTTTTGTAATATACTTTCATGATATCTATATTTTCAAATAATTTAATTACACAATAAAAATCAATAATATAAAAGACAATTTTATTTATAATATATAATTTTTATATAACAACCCGCACGTAGGTGCGGGTCAGAATCTAGTATATTTATAAAAAAGAAACAAAAATGGCAAAAATGTCAATTGACTTTTCTATTTATAACCTTATATTCTTATATTTCCTTTGTTAATCTTTTTATTTTTAAACAACAGAAAATAATATTAACGAAAAATATTTTACTAACCCTTGATATTTTCAATATAAATAATAAGCAAAAATATTCTATTCAAACATAATGGTTTTACAATTAAGGTAGGTTATTACTCTTAATGGCGCCGTTTTATATGTGTTTTGTCGCTTTTGCCAATGTAGGCACTTCTTTTTCAGTCGGATTATATCTACTTTATATGATCTTATGAGCTGTGGATTATATCTACTTTCTATGACCTTATGAGCTGTAAAATATGTCTTCGTGTATAAAATTTTAGATGGTTGATGTTGTTTTGTAAAAGTTTAGGTGTTACAAAAGGAAAAATGACAATCATCATTGGTCAATACTGATTAACAATCGGAAGACCATAATTCAATGTTTTTTCCCTTAAACTTTTGGGGTTTTCTACAACTTTCTATTAGTTATACAAGTAGTTTAAAATTTTATAGCATTAAAGAATTTGATTTGAAAAGGTTCAATATGTGTGGAAGTTAAACCATGTATATGTGTGAAAGTATCAATAATTGAGTGAAGATGGTGGCAACCCTGATCTTAAAACGCACAAATCTTATGAGAAAATCAACAATGCTGGTATTAGAGGTTGTAGGAGATTTGTTTGGAACAAATTATTTGCTACTCTAAAATAAATTATTTTGAATGGTTATTCAGTAGTTTTGACGAATGCAACATCAATTTCTTGTGTCCAAAAAGTAACACAGCCTAAAGAAGTGGTGGTGGCGGCGGGAGTTGAGTGAACTTACATGTAAAACTGTGCAAGAAAGCTCTCATGGGAAAAATGTGTAGACCAATAAGTTAAAGTTGTTTACGTTAAACTCTAAGTGGAATAACTATGACTAATGAGATAAAATTTTGTTTGGTTCATTTTTTTAAAACTCATGTTGTATGGAAAACAATTGTTCTTTTTGGAATACCATTTCAATAAAAAAAAAAAAAAACAGGAATTGGTGAGACGTAGGAAAGGTGATAAGTTTAATTGATGATAATTTCCTTACATTATGAACAGTTGATGTCATAATATAGGTAATAAATAGATTTGCTTTCCGTGTAAAAACTGAAGAAGAACAAGAGAAATGTGGATAGATTATTGCGACATGATTAATAGAGGGAAAGAGCCATTGTAGTGAAAAAGAAAATGTTTGATTGTGACACCATAAGACAAACCTAGATTATCAGTTAAGGAAAAGAAAAGTGAGAAAATAGTTAGGTAATCTCTTAAAGGCAACGTTTGGATCTTGTATAGTTGAAATTTAAATACGAGGTTTCGTGTATTACTATCTTGATGTTTAATTGTAAGGTGTATTGTGAAGATGTGACACTAAGTTTAATCCATAGTAGAAGGAAGAAAGTGAGGAAAATGGAGAAGAAAGAAAGTGAGGAAGAAGAAGAAGAAGAGTATAGTGAAGAAGCGGATGTTGAAAGTAACAATAACAACGTCAATGAAAAATTGATAATGAAGATGACTGAATACAAGAATAAGAAAACTATGAATGTGAAGAGAAATATGAAAACGTTGGTGTTATCGACCAAATGAACAATTCGCATTATTGAAAAAAAAAATGATACAGTAGTACTTTTGCATTATGAATGTTTTTTAAAGTAACATAAAGGAAACTTAAAAAAAAAAAATTCTGTTAAATAGATAGAAAAAAGTTATACAATAATACTTTTGCATTATTAATTTATTATCATTATCATATATCAATGTATAGCTAATTAGCTACTTAAATGATTACTAAACAAAATATATATTGAAATAATCGATAACAACAAACCTCCGCATAACAGGGTAAATAACCTAGTATTTTAAAAAATTGACAATAAAAAAGGTATTCTTTTAAAAAAAGACATAGTAAAAGAGTATTTTTATTAATACTGAAATGTATATATAGATTTCATATCTTTATATAGTTGTTTTTCGTCTAACCACTATATGAAGATATGAAATCTATATATACATTTTTGCAATACTTTTTTGAAGATAATGTTTGAAATCTGATCTTTAATTCGTTAATTAATTCAAATGGGTGGGTTTTACCCGGTTTAATTCTGTTCGGATCCTGGATTGCAGAAGTTTAAGGAATAATGTTATTCGGATCCAGGATTGCACAAGTTTAAGGAATATGCTAAGATTAAAGGAATATAATCTGCTGTTAAAAAAAAAAGGAATATAATCAAATAACTTTCGGAAGCATAATAGACTGTAATCCAGAGTCGAGCCAAATTTAAAAGAATATTATCTAACTTAAAATATTTCCGAATATTTTATGTTATATGATCTTTGAAAATTCTTGCTATCTCTACAATTATGCATCAAACAATCTTTGAATCCTAATATCCCGAAACAATAATTCTCTCAATGACATCAATATAATCTCAAAAAATTGCGGTTTAACCAACTAAGGTTAAAATCCGTTACAAACATTATGTTTCCCTCCTAATACATCAAAGGATCTAATATTCGTATTTTCCAATTTTTCAGTAGAGATTCTCATACTTGCAGGTTACAGAAAATCTCAACAATTACTGTCATTAACATAATTAGCTCATGAATCTATAATTTTTAAACGCAATAAGATTTTATTCCATTTCAGTTAATAAGTAGAATATTTTCTTATCATTCCTCACTAATTCGTAAACCTAATGTGTACCAGTATGTATATAGGTATTGTGACCTACTCATTCACCATCATTCACCTCCTCTAATGGTTTTTTAGCTGCCACATTTACATACCTTACTGATGTCCAACCTTACAAGATGTCCTCGAGAGTGTAGGTAAAGACTCTTCATGTTTGGCGTCAATACACAAGCAACATAGGTGAAACACTTGAAGTTCTGTTCTCTGATGAAAATGTAAGAAACAATTACAATAGTTATATGTTTGTTTCTAATCATGATACATAGATAGCACGTCTACAATATTAATATTCTGTTTCTTTAATGTATGGCAAAAAGATTCATTGTACCGTGAAGAAAGATTTGGTGAGCTAGTACGCTCACATGCTAACCATTGGAAATTGGGTTTTTGTTGAGACTTTTAGTCTCAACTATACCAGTGGAGGTTTTCGCCCAACGTCCCATCTCTACAAGATGTCCTTTGTCAATGGAACTTCAATATTTCCAAGTCCCCCAAAGTCAATTTCCAACTATCTGACTTTAGCCAGTTTTCAAAAGATCCAAAGTAGGGAGCTTAATCCCACCATGTTGGTTGGTAACTTTTCGTTGTATAACACTAATATCTATTTTTTGTATTAAGTTATGATTCACAGTATGGATCTTTGTTTTTATGTAGATGTAATCGGTCATATTATAATTATTGGTGAGTTAGAAGAACTTGAGACTAATAATAAATTCACAACCAAAACTGATTTTGATATCAGAGATGAAGCGTGAGTTTACTCTTCTAATTTTTTGTACTATATCCAACAATTTATCTTATTTCAATTAGTAACTATTTTAGTAAAGTTTAAAACTAACATTTAAATTAACTATTATAGTGATGAGCGCATTGGAGTTACCTTGTGGGGTGCATTTGCTGAACAAGTTTATAGACGGTGTAACGATGCTGGTGCTCGACCTGTTGTTTGTGTGCTCAGGTTTGTGAAGATCAAATCATACAAAGGTAAACTCACCAATCCGTTGTCTTATTTTAGTTTTGTATAATGCAAAAATATTAACAGGTAAACATTATTCTAATGGCAGGTGTACGTAATTTGTCTAACTCTTTTGATGCATCAAAAGTTTTTGTGAATCCTCAATTTCCTGAGGTTGATGCTTTCCTAAGGACGTAAGTTTAGTAATATGATTCTCAAAAAGGATATCTTTATATGTAACACGTTTGAATTATTAACAATTGTCTTTTCTAAACAGACTACCATTTGATAGTATACTCTTGACGTACCGTGAGAGAATCCCAAGGATGGAGATTGTTGTTTCTAAAAATAGTGATAGTCGTCTTAAGTATCCCTCAAACACAATTCTTGAACTCCTTAATTCTGTTGATGTATGTTTTATATATAACCTAAATGTCTTTCTATGCACTTAATCTATAATATAGACTCATTTATGCTAATACACAGTATTTAGGACGATGATCTCATATACTCTCTACTCTCCTAAAATGAGTCTAAATACTCTCATATAATCTAACATACTCCTATACTCTTAATGAATTTTAAAAATCCTTGTTTACCCTTACCCAACAAACCGGAACCGGACGGACGAACCAAACCAACCAATTACGGTTAAGTCTCCAAACCAATACCATTTAATTCACAAAATATTAACCTATCAGAAATTCCCAGAATTTCTTTTCCTCCCTCACAAAATCTAAATCGACGACTGCAACTATCGTCGAATCCTTCGACGTTGAATCCAATCGACCAAGCTCGTCGTCGTTTTGCTTCTGTTATTCACAGTGAGCTTTACCATTCTTTTCTTATACTTTGGACATCTTAATTCATCAAGTATTGTGTTGTTGTGTTTGAATTTTGTAGATTTCAATTAGATTTGATAGATTTGAAATTGGTGTTGGAAATTAATGGACATTATGTTGGTAACTATATATTCTGGGTCTATTAAGACATTTTAATGTACTGTAATGGTTGATTCGTAGTTAATCTTAGGCAGATTACTGTTTTTGGTCCGAAAATCTTTGCTAGAACAGAATAATCTAGGTATACCTAAGAAACGTGGTATAGCTGTGTGAAGCACTATTTATGGTATAACTGGTATTTCTGAAAATGAGCGTGGTATAGCTGTTTGAAGTACTATTTATGGTATAACTGGTATTTCTGAAAATGAGCGTGGTATAGCTGTTTGAAGTACTATTTATGGTATAACTGGTATTTCTGAAAATGAGCGTGGTATAGCTGTTTCAATAGTATAACTGGTATTTCTGAAAATGAGCGTGGTATAGCTGTTCGAAGTACAATTTGCTAGAACAGGAAAATCTAGGTATAGCTAACGTTTTTTTTTTGTTTTTTTCAGGATAATGGGCATAATCATATATTTTGATTATGATGGATATTATTCAAAAACCGGAGAAGCATATCAATGGAATCCAAAAGTAGTTGGTTTGTATGGTATATTGTTTAGGACATCATCAATGGAGGAGATTACTTATTCGTGGTTAGTGGATAAGATATGCACAAAGATAAAGATAGATGAATCTACGATGAAGCTGAAATTGAGTTACATTCCAACGGGTGTTAAACCTCCTACATATGTATATATTAGGGATGATGATGATGTATATGTTTATCTAACCACGTTGGATGAAGAGAAAAGTAGAAGTGTCTTGCATGTAGAAGTCGGTAATGAGTTGGAAATGGTTGACGTAAACGAGCAACAATCGAGAGTACAAAGAAAGAGTTCAGTTGGTGTGAATTATGAATAGGAGAATTTCGGTGGTCTAGATAATGATGATAGAGCTAATGTTGGTGCTATAACTCTTTACGCAAATGAGCCACTAGGAGAACAACTTGCTGAGCCTTTGGAGACATTGGAGCCTTTAGAGCCTTTGGAGCCTCTTAGAGATGTGGATAATGGTGTTGATAGTAATCTGAGTATGACTAAGGAGAATGATGGTATTCGTGAATATGTTGAGGAACCACGTGACAGCCAACATTCTAAGTTTAAAGGTCCATGGGATGATGGTCTTGATCTAGTAATAGGTCAAGAATTTGAAAATAGCGATGATGTGAAATATTTAGTAGAGACAGGAGCAAATAGGAATTGTTTTGGACTAACATTACTCAACTCGGATAAGAAGCGTTATGTGGTAAAATGTGCTGAAGAAGGGTGTGAATTGTACATACGATTTTCGAAGGCTAAGGATTCAACTCGCTTCTCGGTTCGAACATATAGGAAGTTGCATACATGTGTACGGTCGAATACTGCTACAGGCATTAAAAGGAGAGGTACACCACGTTTAGTTGCAACCGTACTGCATGAAGATTATCCAGGTCAGTACAAGACCCCAACTCCTAAAAGTCTCATTGGCCTTGTTCAGGGAAAACATGGTACAACTGTGTCATACTCGACTGCTATTAGGGGGAAAAAACTAGCTGTTAGTGATATTCGTGCTAGTCCCGAGGAGAGTTTCAAGATGGTTTATCAATATTTGTATATGTTAGAGAAGGTGAATCCTAACACAAAGACTAGTGTGGTATTAGATGAAGAAAAAAGGTTCAAGTACCTATTTGTCGCTTTGGGGGCTGCCATTGAAGGATTTAAAGTCATGAGAAAAGGGATTATTGTGGATGCAACATTTTTGAAGACTATATATAAAGGTGTGCTCATTTTTGCCACAGCTCAAGACCCGAATCATCACCATTATCCCTTAGCGTTTGCTGTAGCTGATGGCGAAAAAGATGTTACTTGGAAGTGGTTTTTCGAAACTCTCAAAACTGTTATACCAGACAGTTCGGAATTGGTCTTTATGTCTGACAGAAATTCTAGCCTCATCAAGGCAGTGGCTGAGGTGTACCCGAGCTCTCACCATGGAAACTGTGTGTATCATTTGTCACAGAATGTGAGAACGAAAGTTGCATACAACAAAGAAGAGGTTGCTAAAACGTTCAGAAGAATTGCATCCATTTGTTCAGTGTCTGAATTTGAACATGAATATGCAGAGTTTAGAAGAAGGCACCCTAAGGTAGCCACCTATCTTGATGAAAACACTGATTTGGAAAAATGGGCAAGATGTCATTTTTCGGGAGTAAAGTACAACATTGACACTAGTAATGCGGTTGAGTCTATGAATGGTGTGTTTAGGGATGTGAGAGGGTATGCGCTATTACCTATGATAGATGCAATTATTGGGAAATTTGCGGAATGAAGCTGCAATAATAGGAAGGAAGCCTTAAGTGGATCAAATGCACATAGACTTGTTCCTTTTGTGGAGAACGAGATACATGAAACATGTGAAGTTGCACAAAAATTACCGGTGATAGAGCTTAACACCTACGAGCTTCAATATAGTGTCATTGGTCGCGATGGTAAGACCTATGTGGTGGACTTGAGGAATAAAAGTTGTTATTGTCGTTGTTTTGACTTGGACAAGTATCCTTGTGTACACGCAATAGCGGCTGTGATGACTCACTTGAAACAGAAAAATAGATCCGAGGAGGTAAAAAGTTTATATGATTTGATCACAAAATATTACTTTGTTGAGATGTGGGTTATGGCATATGTTAGAACCATTTATCCGGTGCCGCATAAGTCAGAGTGGGTTATTCCAAGTGAAATCCAAGAATTGTTTGCATATCCTCCGGCTCATGTTGTTAAAAAGGGAAGAGTTCAAGAAACTAGTCACCCATCAGTTGGAGAACGTCGCCCCAAGAATAAGCGTGTGAAAGGCAGAAACTTGGAGAGCTGGTTTTTTCCAAACCACGAAAGTGTTAGCCAGGGGAGTGGCCAAAACACAAGCGGAAATTAATGTACTCGTGTTTTTAAATACTTTCAGATTTTGTAAAACTCGGTTAAACTTTATTCTCTAATGGTAGAACTATGTATGACTCTAAATTCATGTTTTTAAGTACTTTCAGATTTTGTAAAACTCGGTTAAACTTAATTTTTAAATGGTAGAACTATGTATGTCTCTAAATTCGTGTTTTTTGTACTCTCTGGTTTTGTAAAACTTGATTAAACTTGGTTTTGTAAAGGTACAACTATGACAAATGTAACAAATGTGCTTAATTTGCAACAAAATTTGATGTAATGTTATTTCTTATACAAATTATACCACTTCTGTTGAGTATTAAAACTACTGATTGATAAAATCATAATTTAATGAAACTTCAAAAAATTAGTCGTTACCAAATTCATTTGTTATACAAGAAACACCTTACACTTTGAAGATGACTTTATAATTATTATCATCATAACATTGCAAAACACACAAAATTAAATTTTCCAGACATATTTTTCTATGAAAATATGTGGAATGTTTATAAAACATCAAAACTCTTTGGTATAACTAAATTTGTTTAGTTTAAAATTAAGTATATCTAATAAAATTATAAAACCCCCAAAAGTCAAACTGTGTATACACAGGTACAACCTGCTAACTTGGAATATCTGTGTGCAAAGAGTTTGCGGGCCCCACCTTTTTTGTTCCGAACAACTCGTACGCGGGTCCCACAGTTAATTCCTTTTCACACTATAAGAAACGTGTTCACATTCCTTTTCACACTATCAAAAAATTTCCCCTTAAATTTTCGTTTCCCCCCAATTCGCAGAATTGTTTTAAACCCTATTATGAATTAAAATCAGAAAATCAAATCGAAAAAGAAGAAGAAAAGACAAGAAGAGAGAAGACTCAGAAGAGAGAAGAAGAGAGAAAAAGAGAGAAGAGTGAAATTATTTGGTAAGCATTTCGTTTTTCTGGGTACATTTTTCATTCAATTCACGTTTCACTTATAGATTTCTCATATGCAATTGACAATTTTCGATTTCGGAGATTGAAGATTCATATTGTACAACCTGGTTTATCTATTAAATATTCTAGAATTTCTAAATCCAAAACTCAGGGAATTATGAGCCACCTCTCAGGAGCATCGAACTCGTGTGGAACCTCCGTTTCCCGACCAAGACCAATGGTTCCTAGAATTCCAAAGCAGTGTTGGTGTGGCGATGAAATCGTTGAGAGGATTTCAATATCAAATCCAAATCCGTACCGTCGTTATTACCGGTGTGGTTTAGCTGCAGAAAAAAAGGTATAGATAAACCTAATTTGACTAGTCACTAAAATACCTAGATATACCTAATAGATATACCTAATAGATATACCTAATAGATAAACCTAATAGATATACCTAGTTTATACATAGATATACATGTGATTTAACAATTTTTACAATTTCAAAATGTAGCTTATGAACGACAATCATGTGTTTAAGTGGGTAGATGAGGCTTTTACACATGAGATTGAACAATTGGAATTTCAACTTGGTGTTCTTGAAGAAGAAGTAAGAGTGATGAAGATGGAAAGGAACCAAGAGAGGATGGAAAGAGATCCGATGGAAAAGAACAAAAAGGGGAAGGACTTTAAGATGGTAATCATTTTTAGTTCTGGATGTTTAATCACCATGGCAATTGTTGGCATGTTGTGTTTGTCGTAGAAATTCAAGCGTAAGTGTTGTAATGTTTAATTATGAAGACTAAGTGTTGTAATGTTTAATTATGAAGACTAAGTGTTGAATTTGATGTGATGAATGGATATGAATCTAATTATAAAGACTAAGTGTTGTGTTGAATCTAGTTATTTCGATTAAAATTCTTTTCTTATCAATTACAAAAACATATAATTGTACCTAGTGTTACAAAACATAAGTAGATATACCAAAATAAAACAAAAAACCTAATAAACATGTTCAACAGTTGTACCAAGTTTTCAAAAGCTTAAGGAGAAATACAAAAAAAAACCAAGTACCAAGTAGCTTCTTATCCATAATTCTTTCAAAAAGTAGCTTCTCATCAGGAGTTGGAGCCAAGATACTCTGAATGTCCTGTGCATGATAAGAAAGTAATTAATATAACATACATGATAGAACATACATGATACATGATAGATAACTAATAAATATGTCATCACTAACCTTAGTTGTACCGAGTTTGTCATACACATCTGACATTGGAAACCCTTTCATAGTGCTTGATTTAAACTTCATTTTACACATCCGGGGACACTGAGGATCTACGGATTCAATATCTTCGCAGAAATTTTCCCTGAGAACTGGGATCGCCTTAAATGCTAGATACTACATAAAAACAATACAAGATTTTTCAAAAACTAATAAGTATAACTGCTAATAAAAACACAGTTGTACACAGTTTAACTTTCTTAAAACAATTCATAAATGCATAATGAAATGACATACCTCCAAAGGCATAACAAAACTAGGAAACACCTTTTGTGGACCAACTACTCCATTGCACTTTTTCATCAAATAGAAAATGTCTTTCACATTTTCTTCAAATGCAAATCTTCCCCACGGAAATGTTTTGCACAACTCTAGATCAGCCACAACCCTAAGGAAGAACTTCTCCACATTTGGTGCGTTTGGTCCTGTCTTACCCTTTCCAACGATTACACTACATAAGAAATATAGCACAACTACCCTCAGACGAGCATCGGAAGGTTTTTTCATAGACAATAACTTATTCTCCACATCAAGATACTGAACTGTTGCTCCGGGTCCAAACATCTTGCCAGCAAAAGTGGTACAGCCCAAGCTGTCCAAGGGTTTGGGATAATTATGGCAGTATAATCCTGACATGAGTGCAAATTCTTCGAGAGAATACCGGATCGGTACGCCATTGACAATAAATCATACTTCCTTCTTCTTATCTAAACATGCTGTACGAAGAAATAACAGCCACATACCCATCACCTTATGATTTGGATCCTTATGCATGTGGAAGAAGTGTTTGAATTGTGGGTGCTCCAAAAAACCACTTCAACTCAGACTCTTTAAGATGAGTCTCCAATAATCCGACTGCCTTATGAAGATAACACTTTTCTGTAATCTTGAATGGCTTTGTATACTCACTCGGACCGAAGTACATTTTAAGAGGTTGAAGAGCTTCAGTTTTCTCATCAAAATCCTGCAATCAACATAGATATACCTTAGAAAGCAACATAGATAAATTAGAAATCAAGATAGATATACCTAGATTATACATAGATATACCTTTTAGTTTTGAAAATTTATAAGTTAGATTCGAATATAGATATACCTAGTTTATACATAGATATACATTTTAGTTTTGAAAATTTATAAGTTAAATTCAAGTTTAGATATACCTAGTTTCAATATAGATATACATTTTAGTTTCGTATAATTTAATGGTAGAAATCAGCATAGATATACCTAATTTAAAAATAGATATACTTTTTAGTCTCTAAAATATCTAAGTTATATTCGAACATAGATATACCTAGTTTAAATATAGATATACTTTTTAGTTTCATATAATTTAAAGGTAGAAATCAGCATAGATATACCTAATTTATACATAGATATATTGTTTAGTCTCTAAAATATCTAAATTATATTCGAACATAGATATACCTAGTTTTTAGTTTCGAAAATTTCTAAGTTAGATTCAAAATAGATATACTCAATTTATGCATAGATATACTAATTTATACATAGATATACTTTTTAAAATTTCTAAGTTACAATATCAACAAAGATATACCAAATTCATACATAGTTATACTTTTCTAATTGTGTAAAGTTTAAAGTTCATACCGCTCTATCGTCGTTAGAGATTGAATTTGTTGCTTCAGAATCCACTTCAGCAGCCGACGCTACTACTACTTCGTCATTGATTGTCTGTGAAACCACCACCTCCGCCGCGGACGCCGCCGCCAACGGCACACATGCGTTCTTTGTTCGAGCCATTTCTCCAAACCTACAAACAAAATCATTTGGATTAGCACTACTCTTCAATCAATTTCGATCACAAAACCCAATCTGAAACAACTCGAATCGAATCGACGAACAGTTAAATCACTTACCCAATTTCTTAGTTTCCTGTAGATATACCAAGATCGACGAACAGTTATGTTGTTGTCATTGACGAGAATTGAGAATGGTTTTACTGGATTTTACAGTGAAGAAATAAAGAAGAAACAAAGGGAAGAAAGAGATGTGAATCGATTTTACCGCAGAGAATTAGGGGAATTAGGGTTTTATTTGGATTTGACCCGAAAACAATGGGCTTGGGTTATTTTAGGATCCATTTGCCCTGGTTGGGTCGTAATTAAGCAATATTCTTAGGGTTTTCTGAGTAATTTACTTCTTTTACGGAATAAAAAAAATCAAAAACAAATTTCTTTTTATAAGAAGAGTATATGAGATTACTCTTCAGCCAAGAGGAGCCCCTGAGAATTAGTTCCCAGTATTTACTATATGTTGGTATATATTTAGGTTGGGAAGGCAAGGTTGATGTGTACTACATACGTAACTGATATTGATTGGGCTTGGTATTACATTAGCAGTCGTTCTTGCAATAAGAAAGTCACACATTTCCATTCTGGAGTGCATGGTGTGAACAACAAAGGAAAAAAAAAACACATGTTTTGGTGTGACACTTGCAAAAATGTCATCACTAATATGATTGCTAGGTACATGCTTTATGCTAAAGTGATGGACAACAACGGCAAGGCAAAATTTTTGTTATTTGATCAAATCTGTACTGAAATTATCGGAGAAACTGCTCCATCAGTCTTGAATGGCTCTGTTGATGAGGTTAGTTTTAGTAATGGTTGTCTTCTATTTCTATGTCTTATTTGTTAGTTATTATTTTCGTTTAGTGATTCTTATTTAATCTAGATTGATGACCCAAAGAATCTCCCTGACACACTAAAGAATCTGTATGGTAAGACTTTCTTTTTCTTGCTGTCTACTGAGAAAGAAATCACTTGGGATGGGAAGGAAATATAAAAGGTTTCAAAAGTCCTTCTTAAGGATGGACTACATGAGGAAGAATTGTTGGAGGATCCAACTGATATGGTCAATCCAGCCTCTATTGTGTCTAGTGATCAGGTAATATAACAAAACTTAATTTTTCTAGTTGTTTTTAGACTTTGAATCTCTTAAACTAATCTGTATTTGTGTTTCTAATAGATTCCACTAATGATAGAGTGTACTCAAGAGAGTAACGACTTTGTTACTCCATCATCTAAACATGTGTATGCTGATAATCCTACCGCATCTGATCAAGCTTCTACTTTAAAGAAGTTGTGCATCGAACCGGTTGACTTGAAGCAGTCTAATGATGACTTCGGTGAACAGATGTCTACAACTAAGGTGAAAGAATATGTGTCTAAAGAAGGTGTGATTCCAAATGATTTGAAGACCAGCATTGCTGTTATTGATTCTCAAGCTGTTCGGCACGCAACAGTTGACAGAAACGGTGGTGTTGGAGCAAACATAGTGAAAAAGGAAGGGGCCATCAAGAAGGGAGCTGTGAAGGTCAAGGTAGAGATAAGTAGTGATCTAAAGTGTTGATTGGGTGTGGTGGAAGGTTGTTGGTGTTATGCAAGTTTTCTGTTTTTTGTTTCTGTTTTCCCTTTATCACTTTGTTTGGATTATTTGTTATTTGTGTTGAATTCTACTGTTCTATTTTTCTTTCATGCAAGTTATATCTAAAACGCTTATGAATAAAAATTTGATTATTGTTTAATTTGTTTCATATCTGCCTAAATTTTTGTAGTTTTTTTTTATAATCCTATTGCTTTATCTAGCTTATAGACACTTTATATCTATAAGTTTAGATTCAGAAGTTGTAATGTTTTATTAAATTCATATAATTATAATTTTTTTTAATTCATATCAGAATATTGATTTTTTCATCAAAAAGATAACACTAACCTAGATTCTTTCTGTATAAAATAATAATTATGGTTTAGTATATCTAAACAATAAATAAATGACAATTCAATTTTCCCGTTTTGTAACAATTAAGTTAACTTTGCACCGTTTCACTTTTTTATTTTTTATACAAGGTTAACGCGGTGTTTCCTTACTTTGTTTGCGTTGTTCTATAATTTTCTCTATTAGTAATAAAACTGCAGAAGTTCTTGCTTTATCAATGGAGTTTATGCACCAACTTTCTGATTTACATGTTCACTCTACTAATTGAAGGGTTTATGTTAAGATACAAGCGGTATATAACCATACTCCAACCCTTAACGGTAATGAAAAAACTATGCTATTGGTTGATTAAAAGGTGCTCTTATATCCTAATGTTATTCTTAGTTTTCTGTTATTATAAAGTCTGTATATTTGTGTTAACCAGAGTGATGATCTATTAGTTGTTTTTTTCTTTAGTGCAACTGTATGGATGCCAAACTTCCAAAAGGCTCATCCCTCTACAAGTTTCGGGATGTACTTAGAGCATTTTGTGGTACTACATGTCTGACTTTAAAGTGATTTTGTCTCATAGTGAAGTCAAATACGCCCTCAAATATATTCATATCAAATGTATGTTCCAAACACAAATGTGGTCGGTTCCTCTTAGGTCAATTAGAAACTTCTTTGACTTTGTGGCTCTCGATGAAGTGAAATATGCTACAGATGATCAATATAATTGTGTGACAGGTAACTATCTTGATCCGGTTTTCTAATCTATGTACATAATTTTATAAATTGATATTATTTTCCTATCTTTAATCCTCACACGCTATTGGTGTGATTTCCAAAGTGTATACTATCAAAAAAAAAATCATTTGTATGTCGTCAAGGCAAGATAGACTACGAGTCAAGAAATGTTGCTTTCAAGATAAAGGATAATATATAAGTTATTTGATATTATAAAGTATACATATTATATATGATTGATATATAGATTGGTTTATACGACTTCTTCTTAGGGGGAATGAAATATTATGTGTTGCTGTTGGCAAGTATTGTGCGGATTTTGTACACAAGTGATTTAGGAAAATCAGTTTGATCACTTAGAATTACGAGCCCATTGTTGATGTCTTGCAAATTTGGAGAATCACAAATTATCATGGTATTACTTTTTCTCATCAAGTGGACTTGGAATATATCATAGTAGAAAAACTTATGTGTTTGAGAATGTGCCTATTTTCTTCTAGGATCTAATGTCTTAATGATTGAACATGGATTTTTAAGGCTTTTTATTGATCCTAAGTTCAATGATCTTGATATACCAGCCTATATGTAAGTGTCAATTAGCCAATATTAAGGTGTTTTTAAAAAAGTGAATTTTGTAGAGTTAATTGTTCACACATTGTTCGCATTTGTGGATTCCCTGATCAAGAAGATGAAGACGATGATTTGATGATGGAGATCGTTGAAGAGAACTGAAATTGCGGTGTACTTTAGGATATAATTTTCTCAGCCGATGGAACTTATGCTCTATTTATGTTTTGAGTTTATATATTAAGGATCCTAAAATTTTTATTAATGTATTAATGCTTAAGTTCCAATTTTTAAATCTGTTATTTTTAATGTTTAAGAAGGGATTAGCTAAACTATATGCATGATTACTTAACTAGCAAGGATTAGCTAAAGTACGCATCTTATACTATAGAAAATATTAATACATACCTTTTATGAAGTACTAGAATCGATGATAAAGAGTTCATTCTTGATGTCATAGTAGAATAATGTCCTTATCTACTAAACAATTGAAAGTAAACAATTAAGGAAAATAATTAATTGGTTCAGGATTTGCAAATCAAATCTTATTGAGAATCCTATAATATACATTGGTTTTATCTTCCATTTAGAAATTATATAGATTACTAGGTTTGATCTATATTTTGTTAACAAGTCTCAACACAACATCATCATCGATGCTACTTTGATTTTCAATCATAAAAAAAATCTGCAAATCTTCTTTTAGATTCTAATTCTGGCCCAAAACCACCAAAGAGGTCGCGTGTTACTGAAACACTAACCCCTCAAAGTCAAATTATTCGATCTACCGTAACTAATAACAATGGTTATGTTCCTCTTAACTCTGTTTTTGATAGATTGTTTAAAGATATAAGTAATATCCTTTCAAGGAGATATGAAAAGAGAGTTTGATATCTTCTCACAATCAATCAGATTTTGGAATAGAACACCACATTTCATGGGTATATTTCTAATTCACCATTCTCTTTCTACTAATGTTTATGCAACTTTATATACGTATAGAGTTGTTTGGCAGAGACTGGAATCACAACATTTTCAAACAAGGAGAATGACCGACAAAGGCAAAGACACTCAACTTCAATATTACAGGACATCAGCAACGTGTATCATCAATTCTCACACCTCTTACACATCCACACACTTTCTCTTATTCTGCAATTAACAATTCAACAGGTTAGTTTGACTTCTTATAGAGCCATTCAATGGACTTGCAACATTTTATATATAGATAATAACTCACAAAATAAATGTCATATTCTATGCAAGGAAAACTTTATAGACATCCTAATTCATGTATTACCAATCAGCCACAATCAATTATTAATTCTCCATCTAGCAACTTTCATATCAGAATCGTACAAGAAGACTTCAGAAATGCTTCTCTAACTCCTACTGATAAAGGTAATATACTAACATATTCATCATTGAACTATATGTTTATGGATAATAAACAGTCCCATTTACTTTTTCTTATTTTACAATTAATAGGCAAAACTCCAATGTGTACGCAACCAGCCTACAATGATAATAGCATTGATGACGAAAGCATGGAACATCTTCAACGACAATATATAACTGACAACGAAACTGATAGTGAACAAAATTACTATCATAGTGCTTAAGAGGACGACTGTTCTGAAGAGAATTTAGTTCATATACAAGATGATCCTTCCATGGATTTACTTAATAACATTTCAGAAAATGTGGAGACGAATATTGGTTTCGCTGACGAAAATGTCGAATTAATATTTTCACATGAAGATACTCTTATTGAATGTGGAGAAATAGAACAAACAGTTTCCTCTGTTCCGCAGCCGAAAAAGAGAGGCACACCATTTGGAAAACAACAAAGTAAAAAGGCAGTAGAGAAAGGTACAAAAATGGGTAAATTTTATAACTAAAATCAGCTTATAGCTTTCTTTAGTATCATTGTAGTTGGTTTTCTTATGGTTAACTTCTACATGGGATCAAAGCTAAGAAATTTGATACTTTATTCGTTCTATTTTTCTAAATAATAGTGTCTCCAAACAATCTTGTTTTAGAGCTAAAAAAGAGATGCCGTCCTAAGAACTTGGCCGAAGGAGATTCGGCACGTTGGCTTTCCTACATTTGTTGTTGAATCATATGAGTCAACAAGATCTGAATCATTCCCAACTTCTGTTGAGTCTCCGGCACACTTTGAATATTACGACCTTCCCCATTTCCTTCATTAACTTCTCTTGGCAGCGACAGATTTGGGTGTGCAGTGGGTTGATTCACAGGAACATGTGGTCTCGTCCCTGAATGTGACCCTTCAGATGTGCTATAGTGCACAGACCTTGGTAAGGAGTATTCCGGTGTAGTTCCGGGAACATCCCAATCAAGCGCTCCATACATATTGGGGTAATAGTATCCCTCATCTCCTTCCCCTCCAGCGTACGGTACCCAGTCTTCCGGACCGAAATGCTGACTCCAGTTTTGATAAACTGGTGAGAAATTCATCGACTCACTCCTTTCCATTCTTTGACCAGACATCTGCATCCATTCAGTCAAGGTAAACTTAACCCATCTACCTAATAATGGTGAACAGACCGGATTATCCTAAATGTCTTTTGCGACTCATTTACTCGATAAAACATTTGAAAAAACATGAGTCCTGCTAGCATCATTAACCATGCTCTGATACCACAAATTGTAACGCCCCCGAGACGCTCTATGACCGGACAAGTCAGAGGCGCCTCGAAAATGCCACATTGAGATTGATCATCAATATCCAACCGAGGTTCGGGAACCCATCTCAACCCTTGGCCGGTGTATCCACGACCACTCTCCCACTTAAACATCATTTAGGCTTGCCAACCCTCGCGATATTTAAATGTTGTGCCGACTCGGACTAAGTCATTATCAGTCATTACTCGCAATTTGTACAAGAAAACCCGATTTATTTCATAAGTATTAATATTACACAACATGTTACCAAACATTTATAAGTTTCATGGCCAGGGCCTAGTGCCAAAAGCACGATACATAATAGAAACATACTTGTTTTAGAAAAGGCACAAAACTACTCCGGGTTTCCTAATGTCCACCATGCCCTCTATTTCCCACTACGGGTTTCCTGCAAAACAAATAGAATCATGAGTAATCTAATCATGAGTAATCTAAGATTACTCTATGAGCTCGGGATTCCCTGCAGCAGACATTAGTTTACCCCAACCCAAATACCCAACATGAAACACGCAATAGAGAATGGCAACGAAATGTAGCTTGCCGAAGCAACTACATATAAATGCAATGCATTAAGACTCTAGTTTTATTAAGTTTTTAAAAGGGCCCGATATGCTGCCTTCAAACCCAACACCAAACACACACACTCCCGTGTTCTCCTGCGTTGCAACCACAAAGGTATGCAACCGGAGCATCACTACCAAACGCTACACAGTCGTGTAGACACTCGGCCAAGGTAGCTAGCCCCGTTTCTCCGAGTTCTTCACACCTCATGGCGATCAAGTAACATCGTTACAAGACCCCATGATAGCACGGTTCACTATGAAGGCCAGACATATCATGATCTTGGCATGCTTATGGTCTTTGCCTCCTACCACAAGCACCACGTACCAAGACCCCAGAGTTTAAGATATTATGAAACATACGGTTAAATCAACACATAGAATCATCAATATCTCAGCACAACCTCTCAACCATAAGCAATAGCATAAGAATCTAAAGATCACATATGCAATCTAATATAACCATTCACACAATTCATATAACTCATGAAATCAATCAAGAATGCATGAGAATATGATTATGAAACTTACCATTATCCAGAACTCACTCATTAACCAACGGAAAGCTTCTAACGATTCGGGCAGAGTTTCTCGGCTATGGGACCCTAACTTTAATCGAACGGACGGTTTAAACTCGGCTGCCTCTCACTCCCGCTCAATTTCTCTTCACAAATCAAATGGGGTCGAGTTGGGCTTTTATAGGCAAGGGAATGGCGAGTTAGCATGTCCACGTGTCGTGAGTATGGGCGAGTCACCACTCCACGTGTCATCTACCCGCGATGACACGCTTGCTACTCAAGCGGATGAGTGACACGTGGCCACCTAAAACTTGGCTCCAAGCAACTTTTCTTGGGCCCCAAGTTAGCCGAGCCACGCGTCCTTGGCGCGGTCAACGGTTGGCAAACGCCCGACGGGGCAAACTTTCGCCCGTGGCACGTCCGTTTTTGCCCCAACTTGCCCATTAGTGCCCATTCTTTCCCAAAATTGCCCTTTGATATTCTATGGTGTTGTGGGCACGTAAGGTTAATTGGCCATGCATTCAAGCAACTTTCAGAAATTCGGAATCTTGCCTATGGCCGATGTCCTTACGCGGGTCACTACACTAGGTCCCATGTTTTATTCTTGGTAATAGACATGATTTCATCTTTACACACGTCTCTCCATACCTTTAGCTCTTTTGCTTCATTGTAATCCCATGGTTCTTCACTGATTGTCATCAAGAGTTTTTCGACTTCAAGTTGAGGAAACAAAATATTGTCATCTTGATGAGCAGGTCTATGACGTTGTCTCTCCGATCTCCTTAAGATGACCTCATTAGTCTGTTCATCTTTATCATTATCATTTGGAATGTCTTCTTCCTCTTCAACTGAACCCTCGTTATTCTCATCGGCTCCGTTCTCCTCTGTTTCTTGTACTGAGTCTTCATTCTCAATACCATTGTTTCCAAAGCTGACCTTAAACGTTCATGGACTCTCACATATATCGTTTTCTGTCTCATTCCAAGACCAGTTTTTACTCTCATCAAAAACGACATCCCTACTCACAATAATTCTCCGCCTATATGGATCCAACAAGCGATAAGCTTTAGAGCCAGGTTCTGTTCCCAGATGAACTAACCTTCTCGACCTGTTATCTAGCTTCTTTAAATGTGAACTCTCATTCTATGCATATCCGATACACCCGAACACACATAAATGTTCAATATTTGGCCTTCTTCCCTTGAATACCTCATATGGAGTTTGTTTAACCACTGATCTTGTTGCGACTCTATTAATAAGATAGGTAGCATGCCTCACTGCTTCTCCCCATAGATATTTGGTACATCCATGTGCTTCATGATGCTTCTTGTCATCTCTAGCAAATTTCTATTCCTCCTTTCATCAACTCCGTTATGTTGTGGTGAGTAAGGTGCGGTTAAGTGTCTTGTGATTCCGGATTTATCACAAAAATCTTGAAATTCATGTGAATTTCTAAAAAATTCAAAATGTTCTAAAACTTTTAAACCAAAATATAACCAATTTGTAAATTTCTTTAAAATGTGTTTAACTCAAAACGTTACGCAATTTAACTCAAAATTTATTTAAATATCTATTTATAAAGTTTTTATAATGTTTATTAATAAAGATTTTAAAATTTTAATTATTTTCTTAACCCTAAAATTTTATTTAGTGTATGTATTTTTTCTTGATATATCACTCCACACTTAGAAAAAATATAAGATAATTACATTATTACTTAATGATCATCTCTTGTGTCCCTTTTGTGGAACAACAAACCGGTAAAATCCCTTTGGAGTCTTCATATCCCTTTTTATTTAATGAAATGTGTGAAGACGAAATTACATCTGTAGTTTCTTTAGAATTATTAATGAATTAAAATTTTAAAACAAAAACGGTAAAACAAAAAAAAATGAGCTCGAGCTTCTTCTTCTTCTTCTTTGGGCTTTTTCCTCCGGCGAGCCGCATTTGTTGCCGTTTTTCTCCTCCTGCAAGCTGCATCAATCTACGAAGTCCAGATATGTGCATCGAGTTTGAGAGAGCTTCAAAAGCTTTGAATTAGGATTTTGAGGATTTTGATATTCAATCCAATTAGATTTGGCTTATTGTGTTTTACTATCTACATTAGAAGTTTAACTATAGTTTTAGGGTCGATTTGGCCTATAATTGGGTAAGAAATTGATTTCGCATGCTGATTCGTACTGAATTGAACTCGAATCCAAACTTTGTTCCTGTCGTGAAAATAATACTTGTCGAACTAGTTACAGTTGTACCGAAACAATTGGTTTATATGTAAATATTACTAGTATTACTGAAACAATATTACTTAGACATGTAGTATTTCATATATGTAATAGTATTACTCACACATGTAATATTTCAAAATTAGTACTAGTATTACCAAAAATGTAGTAGAATCGGTAATACTAGTAATATTGACTGAGTATGTGTATTGTTTTGGCATGTTACAATGAAAGAGAACGTAATCATAGATTTTAAATTCGAAGGTCGCATGTATAATGTGATGATGAAGACATTAGGAGAGAAGATAGCTCTCTCAATGTTAGAAGATAGGATATTGACGAAGCTTGGATTAGATGCAAATAAGGTTAAATTGCATATGAGGTACAATCCACGGTTGTTCGGAGTAGAGGAAGAGATGAACGTTTGTGATGATGAGGATGTCTTTGCTTATGTAACATCAGCAAAAAATAACCGGAGAAGTGTTTTGGTTGTGGAGGAGATTTCTAAACCGCCCGAGCAATTGTCTAGAGTTGGTAAAAGTACTGTTGTTAAGAACTATATAGAGTTGAATTCAGAGGAGGATGAAATGAGAGTGGATGATGGTGCACTCATCGTCTTATTAGAAGAGGAACAAGGAAATCAACAACAACTTGAGACAATAGTGGAGGAGGATCACGGGACTCAAGAAGATGAAACACGCTATGATGAGTCTATGGATAATTTTGATAGGGGGAACAGTATGGTGAGTCGCCACCTGCTATAGAACCTGGTATGTTTATTAAAGAATGGGAAGACGGAATTGGGTTGACCTTACGTCAAGAATTTCTAAACAAGGCGGCATTGCACGAGGTGGTGGATAGAGCTGCATTTGCTAATAGTTTTGGTTATGTGATTAAGAAGTCGGATAAGGAGCGCTATGTCCTTAAGTGTGCCAAAGAAAGTTGTTCGTGGCGTTTACGAGCGTCCAATATCAGTAATACTGATATTTTATGGATTAGAAGGTACAATAAGATGCATAGTTGCACTCGGCTAAGTAAAGGTGGCACTAGGCTCAGGAAATGGAAAGGCAACCCACAATTAGTCGCAGCTCTCCTTCATGATCATTTTCCGGGACAGTTGGAAACTCCGGTTCCAAAGATTATCATGGAGCTAGTTCAGACGAAATTAGGTGTGAAAGTATCATACTCGACAGCGCTAAGGGGGAAATATCATGCGATTTATGATTGAAAAGGTAGCCCGGAAGAAAGCTACAAGGATATCAATTATTATTTGTACATGTTGAAGAAGGTAAATGATGGTACAGTTACTTATCTGAAATTGGATGAGAATGATAAATTCAGTACGTATTCGTAGCTTTGGGAGCTAGCATTGAAGGTTTTAGAGTGATGAGGAAAGTTTTAATTGTGGATGCAACACATTTGAAGAACGGATATGGCGGAGTGCTAGTGTTTGCCTCGGCTCAAGATCCTAACCGTCACCATTACATCATTGCGTTTGCCGTACTCGACGGTGAGAATGATGCTAGTTGGGAGTAGTTTTTCGAGAAGCTAAAAACGGTTGTACCCGATATTTCAGAATTGGTCTTCATGACGGACAGAAATGCAAGCCTCATAAAGGCCATATGGAACGTGTATACCGCAGCTCATCACGGGTATTGTATTTGGCATTTGTCCCAAAATGTGAAAGGTCATGCTACTCACACCAATTGAGACGTACTCGCATGGAAGTTTCAGGAGTTAAGTCGGGTCTACGTCGTGGCGGACTTCAACCGAGCGTATGACGGGTTTAAGTTGAGATATCCTAAGGCGACCAAGTATTTGGAGGATACAACCGTGAAAGAAAAATGGGCAAGGTGTTGTTTCCCCGGAGAAAGATACAACTTAGACACAAGCAATCGTGTGGAATCTTTGAACAATGTGTTTCGCAACGCAAGGAAATACTCGTTAATACCAATGCTTGATGCAATCATCAAAAAAGTCTCCGTTTGGTTTAATGGACATCGGAAGGAAGTCGCGTCTGGATCCTTAGAAAATAAGATGGTGCCTTTGGTGGAGAAGTTTTTGCATGATTTATGGGTTCATGCCGAGAAGCTGAAAGTGGTGGAGCTAAACTCATTCGAGCGTGAATATGTCGTCACATGCGACAAATGAATAGATAATACGGTGAGCATGCTTTTGAAAACTTGCAGTTGCAAGGTGTTCGATATCCAAAACTATCCTTGTATTCACGCATTAGCCGCTTTCATTAGCATTATGGATGATGAAGATCGGAGAAGAGGTTTGGAGTTACATGATTTGGTTACAAAATATTATTGGGCGGAGTTGTGGACATTGGCCTATTATAGGACTATTTATTTTGTTCCGGATAGGTTGCAGTTGGAAGTACCAGATGAAGTAAAAGCGTTGAAGATAGTTCCGCAGTCTAATAAACCGAAGAAGGGAAAGAAAAAAATGCTAAGGTTTCCATCAACCGAGGAAAAGCGGCCAAAACGACAAAGGACGCAAAACAAAAGGCGTCCAAGGCAATCGTGTCAATGGTTATTATTTGGGAATACGCCTATCTCAGTTTTTTACTTTGTTTCTACAGTGATTTGCTGTTTTGTTTGTAGAATATACTATGTAATACTGTATTTTCCCTTCTGTAATACTATTTCTGTTTCTATTGTTTTTTTGTAATATTGGTTATAACAAGTAATACCATGTCTGTTTCTGTCGAATTTTTGGTCATATTAGTACAACTGGTAATACTAAGTCTGTATTATGGAGTTCGAATTTGTTTGCCTCAAAACTCAATGAAAAATGAATACAGTGGGTTATTAACAGATAAAGATGTATTATTAATCATTTATACTTAATTAAGTTACAAATTTTAATATTAACTAGTTTTAACTTCTCTTTACTAGACTCAATACAACATATTCCTTATACTTTTAAGCTCACTTTTAATATTATCACCAACTTAAAATGGAAAAATTCATATTGCTACATATATTTAATTTATAATTGCACAAAACATTTAAAGCTCTATTAATATTATCACAAATGTTACTAGTATTGTCCACAATTCACAATTGCATTATTACCCAATTAAAGCGGTATTACGAAATGGAATACTTACCCAATTTGCGATGTCCTAGTCTATGGTCCTCTCCTCCACAGGTTTTTCCACTATCTCGTCCTCGTCTCTCTCATCCTCCACAGACTTTTCCACTATGACGTCCTCGTCGCTCGCGGATCTCCTCTCCTCCTCCTCCACGATAGGGAGGATTTGGCCATCATCTTGTCTCTTCTCCTCGTCCACGGGATTAGCACACGCGAATTCCTCGTTTGTCTCCGTCTCCTCTGAATCGGAATCGGAGCCCAAGGTTTGGCTACTACTCCCTGATTCTTTTCTTCACTTGCTTCTTCTTTTTCATTCTCATCCTCCACCTCATCAGTTTGCATATTTTCTTGAATGTTTTCAGCGGGAATTTGCTTCAGAGCATCATAAACGTAGCATCCTCAAGCATCGGGCTCTCCGTCGTTGGAGCCGTCGTTGGGGCCGTAGCGTCCTTCGCTGTCGCTGGAGCCGTAGCGTCCATCGCCGTCGCAGTCGTTCGAGCCAGCGACTGCTCCTCAGCCGGCACCTTGTTTTTCTCTTTCTTCGTCGGCGTCTTAACTTTCACTTTCTTCGCCGGCACTTTCTCTTTCTCTTTCTTCGCCGGCGCCTTAACTTTCTCTTTCTTCGCCGGCACCTTCTCTTTCTCGTTCTTCGCCGTCGCTTCTCTCTTTCTTTTCCCTTGACCTCCTCCATGTGTCTTAGGCGGCATCACTACAAAATTCGAGAGTGACTGATTTCGAATCGGAAATAGAACGGAAATAATTGTGGTTACAAGAAAGAAAAGATAACGATCGATTGAATTTAAAGAAAATAGGGAATGTTGCGGTTAATTTCAGCGGTTACTAAGGAGAAGGGGGAGAAAAATCGAGAACGGTTATAATGAGTGAAGAATGAATTTGATCGGAAATCTCTGGAAATATTAGGGTTTATTTTTATTTTATTTCAAATAAAGAGTAAAGGTGGTCCGGATGTTCCGGTTCGGAAACGAACCATGGTTTTAGGATTAATTATTAGGTTCAGATTGGAGTATACTAATAATATCCATATATTTCGATTAAATATTAAAATAAAAATTATTTCTGTTTTTCAGGAAGATTTATTGGCTGGCCAAACGATTTTCAATTAATTATAACCCCATCCGAACCTATTAATTACCAAAAAAAACATGGTTCGTTTCCGAACCAAACCACCCAAACCACCTTTACTCTTTATTTGAAAATCAAATTAAAAAAACCCTAATATTTCTAAAGATTTTCCAATTCGAATTTCATTATTTTTCTCATTACAACCGTTTTCGATTTTTCTTCTTCTTCTCCTTAGTAACCGCTGAAATTAACCGCAACATTCCCTATTTCTTTAAATTCAATCGATCGTTCTTCTTCCTTTCACCAGTATTTCCGTTCTATTTCCGATTCGAAATCAGTCATGCCGCCTAAGACGCGTGGAGGAGGTCAAGGGAAAAGAAAGGAGAGAGAAGCGCCGGCGCCGGCGAAGACAGAGAAAGTTAAGGCGCCGGCGAAGAAAGTGAAGGAGAAGGTGCCGGCGAAGAAAGCGAAGGTTCAGGCGCCGGCGAAGAAAGCGAAGGTTCAGGCGCCGACGAAGAAAGCGAAGGTTCAGGCGCCGGCGAAGAAAGATAAAGAGAAAGTGTCGGCTGAGGAGCAGTCGCCGGCACAAACGACTGCGACGGCGATGGCAACCAATGCGGCTCCAACGACAACGGCTCCAACGACGGCTCCAACGACGGAGAGCCCGATGCTTGATGATTCTACATTTTATGATGCTCTGAAGCATATTCCTGCTGAAGAAATTCAAGAGAATATGCAAACTAATGAGGTGGAAGATGAAAATGAAAAAGAAGAAGCAAGTGAAGAAGAAGAATCAGGGAGTAGTAGCCGAACCTTGGGCTCCGATTGCGATTCAGAGGAGACGGAGACAAACGAAGAACTCGCGTGTGCTAATCCCGTGGAAGAGGCGGAGAGACAAGATGATGGCCTAGCCGTTATCGAGGAGGAGGAGGAGAGGAGCTCCGCGAGCGACGAGGACGTCAATGTGGAAAAGTCCGTGGAGGATGAGGGAGACGAGGACGAAAAGTGGAAAAACCTGTGGAGGAGAGGACCATAGACGAGAACATCGCAAATGTGGTAAGTATTCCATTTCGTAATACCGATCCAATTGGGTAATAATGCAATTGTGAACTGTAAACAGTACTAGTAACATTGGGAAATGGTATGTTGATATTTAGGTAATATTGGCGGATGTGGATAATACCTTAGAGTAATACTACAATTGTGATTTATCGATAGTTAGTACTAGTAACTTTGAGAAATACTACATAGTAAAATAGGAGTATCTGTGTAATACTGGTAATTACGGGGAATACTTCTAAGAAATACAGAGTAATACTGTGGCAGTACTATTTACAATTGAGTGATATATGAATAGTAGGATTTGTGTAATACTGGTAATTTCGGAGAATACTTTTTGGAAATACAGAGTAATACTGTGGCAATACTATTTACAATTGAGTGATATATGAATGAATGTTTGTGTCTTTCAGGATATGGTGGAAGCGATGGCAATGCAGCCACTTGGTATGTATTTCCCGGCGTCGGAGTATACCAAGAAGATGAAGTTAGAAAGCTACGAATACGTACTGAAATTTATCATTCTCATCCAATTTCAGATAAGTAACTGTACCATCATTTACCTTCTTCAACATGTATAAATAACAATTGATATCCTTGTAGCTTTCTTCCGGGCTACCTTTTAAATCATAAATCGCATGATATTTTCCCCTTAGCGCTGTCGAGTATGATACTTTCACACCTAATTTCGTCTGAACTAGCTCCATGATAATTCTTGGAACCGGAGTTTCCAACTGTCCCGGAAAATGATCATGAAGGAGAACTGCGACTAATTGTGGGTTTCTTTTCCTGAGCCTACTACTACCTTTACTTAGCTAAGTGCAACTATGCATCTTATTGTACCTTCTAATCGAGAATATATCAGTATTACTGATATTGGACGCTCGTAAACGCCAAGAACAACTCTCTTTGGCACACTTTAGGACATAGCGCTCCTTATCCGACTTCTTAATCACATAACCAAAACTGTTAGCAAATGCAGCTCTATCCACCACCTCGTGCAATGCCGCCTTGTTTGGAAATTCTTGACGTAAGGTCAACCCAATTCCGTCTTTCCATTCTTTTTTAAACATACCCGGTTCTATAGCAGGTGGCGACTCAACATACTGTTCCCCCCTATCAGAATTATCCATAGACTCATCATAGCGTGTTTCATCTTCTTGAGTCCCGTGATCCTCCACTATTGCCTCAAGTTGATGTTGAGTTCCTTGTTCCTCTTCTAATAAGACGATGAGTGCACCATCATCCACTCTCATTTCATCCTCCTCTGAATTCAACTCTGTATAGTTCTTACCAACAGAACTTTTACCAACTCTAGACAATTGCTCGGGCAATTGCTCCGGCTCGGGCGGTTTAGAGATCTCTTCCACAACCAAAACACTTCTCCGGTTATTTTTTGCGGATGTTGCATAAATAAAGACATCCTCATCATCACAAACGTTCATTTCTTCCTCTACTCCGAACAACCGTGGATTGTACCTCATATGCAATTTTACCTTATTTGCATCTAATCCAAGCTTCGTCATTATCCTATCTTCTAAGATTGAGAGAGTAATCTTCTCCCCTAATGTCTTCATCATCACATTATACATGAGACCTTGGAATTTAAAATATATGATCATGTTCTCTTTCATTGTAACCTTCCAAAACAATACACATACTTAGTCAATATTAATAGTATTACCGATTCTAGTACATTTTCAGTAATACTAGTACTAATTCTGAAATATTACATGTGTGAGTAATACTATTTCATATATGAAATACTACGTGTCTAAGTAATACTGGTGCTATTAAAACACACTATCTATATAAATGACGGTACTACTATAGCTAGTTCGACCAGTATTATTTTCGCGACAAGAACAAATATTCGATTTGAGTTCAATTTAGTATGAATCAGCATGTGAAATCAATTGCTTACCCATTAACAGACCAAATGAAGCCTAAATCTATACTTAAACTTCTAATGTAGGTGCTAAAACACAATAACCCAAATCTAATTGGATTGAATCTCAAAATCCTCAAAATATGTAACTAAAAGCTTTTGAACCTCTCTCCATACCTGGACTTAGTAGATTGATGCAGCTTACAGGAGGAGAAAAACGACAACCAATGCGGCTCGCCGAAGAAGAAGTCGAAAGCTCGAGCTCGTGTTTGAATTTTTTTTTTCTTTTTCCGTTTTTTTTTTTTCAAAATGTTTAGAAATATTAATTATTTATTCAAAATAAATTACAAGGGTAAATTCGTCTTAACATAATTCATTAACTCAAAGGGGATATGATGACTCTAAAGTGGTTTTGCACATTAGTTGTCCCACAAAAGGGACACAAGAGATGATCATGTTGCGTGGTTAAGATTTTTTGTTTGTTAATTTTAGTATTCGGTTTAACCGGCATTCTGTAACCGGTTCACTTTTGTAACACTTAACCATATCTTGTTTGGATGGTTTATTAATATTCATATATATTTTTTAATTTAAAAAATTTAGGTCACAAATATATATATATATATATATATATATATATATGATAAATAAAATTATTATAATTAACTTCAATTTGATATTTATAGAAATTTAATTTGTTTTTTATTTTTTGTAATTTGTCGCTAAAGTGTCCCTAATCTACGACTATAATTGAGGTCACAATTTAGTCTTTATAATACCACCATATTATAAAGTCACAAAACCGTTGTAAATTTGTGACTATTTTGAAACTCATTTATTTTGCGACCATTTTTGGCGACCATCTATAATAGTCGTAAAAGAGACGCAAAGTAGGTGTTTGTGACCGTTTTGAGACGTTTTTGAGAGTCTCAAATGACTTGTTTTCTTGTAGTAATTCTTATAAGTCTCACCAAACAATTCGTTTATCGTGAATAAAAAGGATAGTCTAAAAGCTTCAAAAACAACAACTCACATCATCAAATCACACAGTTCTTTTGTCCTAATTCGAGAAGTTTAATCTCACAGCTCTAAGACCAATTCACCACATTCAAGCGATTGAAAGATAAAAACTATCAAACAACATAGATTCAAGCGATTGTCAATTGGAAGATGGTAATCAAAAGAGAGAGAGAGAGTTTATAACATAGAGTTTCAATGCCAAGGATTGGGTTTTGAGAGAGAAGAGGTAGAATTTGTCGGCCTGGAAGGGCTAGCATACGATCCAACAATTTGTCATAGTCCACAACTGGATAAGGGTTTTGTTATTGGGGATTAGGAATCATGTTTCTATCTTCGTCTTCATTTTCCTCTTCCTCTTCAAGGACTTGTTTGGGTTGTTCAAACTGGGGATTCGGAATATGTTGCGGTAGAGGCTGAGGAGGCGGCGGTGGTGATGGTGGCTGAGACTGAGAAGGAGGAGACTTTCTCGCCGACGGATACTGTGAAGGACGACTATGTTGTGAATAGGTCACGGACTGTGTCACGGAAGGGTTCGATGAGTGTGAAGATCCTGGTGGTTTATGACAACGAAGGATCTGACTCCGGAAGCCAATTTGCCTCCACGACCTCTCGAAGCTTTACCGTTACCCGGAAACATTAGATCGAGAAAGTATAGGAAGATTTGGAGAATGAGAGATTTGAGACAGAGAATATGAGAGATTGAGAAGCTTCAGTTTGAAATGTTTAGGATAGAAAACCCTAGATCGAGATAAGAATTGGGAAAATGAGAAAATGATTAAGTGTTTGGCATAGTTAACGTATAACAGTCCCTAAAATGGTCACAAAATAGTTTGAATCTAAATAATGGGGAGGCGGGAATCTTAACCGCCCAAACATTTACCCGAGATAAATTTCACAAATTTAATAAAATGTGGCAAAATAGTCTCTAAATTAGTTGGCAAATAGTAGTAATTTTCGTCTCCAAGTGGTCGCTAAATGATATAGTAACAAAATAGTCGCTATTTTGGTAGGAACATGGTCACAAACTTGGTAGTAAATTAGACGCGAGATTGTAGTAAAATCGTTACAAAATACCATAGTCGCAAAAACGTTACATAAGAGACACAGAATGCGACAGTTTTATGACTGCTTTAGATTAGTCACAAAAAAAAATTGAAAAATCTATATATTATCATCCAAAATGTTGATATAAATCACTCCAAAGCATTCATATTAGTAAAAAGAAGTACATGTATCAGTGTTAGTTTGTAAAACATTGATTTCCTAACAAAATTTATAATTTTTTCAAAATTTCTAACCATTCCCATATAAGAACATGTAATACTTAAAATAGATTTTGATGTTATGAATGTTTAGTTTTGTAATCAATGGAATTTATTAGTTTGGTCAAGTTTTTATATCTACGTTCTATCAAATATGACTACAAACGTTAAACTAAACATGTAATCAAATCTCAAATGTGAATTTTCCAAACATCAAAATCGAGAGTTGGTAATTAGTCTCAATGTAGTAGGAAAAGCAGGTCTTAGTCGCAATCCATTAAGGTATTAGTTTCCAAACGGTGACAAATTGCGACTCTTTTGTGACACCAAGAAAAAAAAAGGAAAACTATCTTTGTTGGACTTCAAACCTCCGGCCTTTCAAACCTAATGCGAAGTATGTTACAAAATTGCCAATGTAATCAATCTACGAGATACTACGAATACAACGATATCTATACACATAGATTGTAGACATTTATTTTTTCTAGTAATTTATAATTATTGATAGTGTGACCAAAAACCGTAGATGCAAATAAGTTGCTAATTTTAGACTAATTTGAAACCCTATTTTGGACTGAAATCCGAGTCACAAATTAGTTTCATATTGTGATTAATTTGCGACTAAAATAGATTTGTCGCAACTATGTCGCATAGTAGTTGCTAAAGTACAACTCCTTTCCGACGATTTATGTCCGTCGCTAGATAGCGACTACTTTCCAACCGATTTGACGAAGATCGGTAATATGTCGTTAAAAAGTTACAAAGTAGTTGCACATATTGCGATTATAAAATTGGTCACAATAAAAGAGTTCCAAAATGCAGTTTTTCTTGTAATATATATAATTCCAAAGCAAATCGGTTAGAATGAGAACCAAAAAATCACGAGAAACCAAGATAAGGGTGATTGCGAGGAGATTCCGTCTCTAAAGAAATAAAGCTTTATCTATGAGCATATAACAATGGTCAATTGCGAAGAAAAACATCTTGTATCAGCCGAAGAAAGCTAATAATATAAATTAATAAATATAATAAATAAATAAGTGAGAATTTTTGTAAAATGATAAGTATGGAAGTGTATAAGATATGGATAATGCTCATCATGTTATTACTTCCTCCCTAAATTTATTACTTCCTCGCTAAGTTTATTACTTCTTCGTTGAATATATTACTTTTTCACTAAGTAAACTCTTGTATATATATGTTCGTTTGATTCATTGTCAAAATGTAAGAGAAGAATAAAGCAATAATAGAACTCTTGTTTGGTCTTTACTCTCTCTAGTCTTTATTCTTCTTTTTTAGTTAAATATTTTATAGCAAGAGTTGAATTAATCAATGGTAAGGTTGTAAAATATTACAACGAATATCAAGTGTCGTTAGCTCAATTGGTAAAGACCCTAGGCAAAGCTTAGAAGTCGCCGGTTCAAATGACGCTTGAGACGAAACTAATATTACATGCTGTGGTTTAGAGCCTGCGGGATTACGCCATTACGGGCTTAGGCCCAGATCCTCCTGGTATTCCAGGAAAAAAAAAAAAAACTATTACAAGGAATATTCTAAGTAATGGTTCCTAAACAGGCTAAACTGGTACTATAATTACCAAGGTTTGGAGATTGACTGTTACATTTTTAGACTCTCTTCTTTGTATCTTGGTTCATTAGAAATATATATCTTTGTACATCAGTCGTTGGACCACCATCTATATTTTTGGATGAATATGAAACAGTTGAGAAGTTTGTTTATGACAATATCTTTAACCTATTTATCTTAAACCGTTGAAATAACTCTTCTCAATCTCAAGGATCATTTATCTCCCAAGATATAATTACTACCACTGGTTCATAAAATCTAATTTGATCGTATATCAAACTTTCAATACTTAAAACTTTTCAGAAACTATACCTTATATTGAAAACAAACAAATATCTTTGTATCACTCCATTCCATCACAAACGTATATATTTTACATATGACAAATGAATCACCATATATAGATGATGATATTTATTGAACAGAAAATACTGAAATAGATTCATATGTCCTCTATGGACAATTTCATTTGTGTATATAATTCAAAAAGGTCGCTCACTAAGAATGACAGACGGATCATAGCTGCAAATGGCAAAGAATCCACCATTATTGCATTTGACTTTGGCACACCCAAGAAACACTGACTTTCTAAACAAAACCTGCTTATAACCGTCACATGATTTCCCAGCACGACATGTGTTCGTAGTATAATCGTAATCAGACTTCTGGTTAAGAAAGAAGCTCACAAACTCCTCAGCTGAGAAGTCAATAATATGCACTTTTATGGTCTCCCCGTAGGGCCCACCTGAGTGAAATAAACCGCAGTCGCGTCTCTTCTCGGCGTAGGCTTGAGCATAGGCAGCCAGCGTCTGGCTCCACATCAAGGGACTCACGCCTACAGAAACTCGAGCACGGTTGTGGGCATTCAAGAAGTCTTGCGGCTGGTCTTGGGCTTTCAGAGGAACAGAAAAAGATAGTGCAAGAGCAATAGCCAAGACTAAAAGGTTAGGATAGGAGTTAAACATTTTCATTTTTTTTGTAGTGGGTTGTAGAGTTAAGAAACGATGATTTATATAGAAAGAAGGTGTGACTTTAAAAATAAACTTTCAGAACTTTAATTAGAAATCTATTATTTCCACTAAAGACACTTGTAGTATTGTATTGTTCATCTCTTTTACCAAGTCAACTAGGCGACGAGGTCAGAGAGCCGTCATATTCACGATCCTTTCTAAAAAATTCTATAAAATATTGTAAGAGTCGAAACTCATACATTTAGGGTTTCTTCAAAGAATAGGTCTTTGTCAGACTCTCAAAGAATAATAGAATTAATCAATTACCGCGGACAGGTTCTTGATATTAGTATTGAAAAGATGATGATTTGATCGTACAAGTGTTTAGAAAAGTAAAAGATAAGTGTTTTAGCTTTCAGAGTCAGAACGTTCTGATAGCCTGAAGCCGGGCCGGGTCGAAACGGTCCTCGTAGCGTGGTCACTTGGACTGACGCAATGTTGTCCTCCAATGCTTCCGAGGAGGCGGCACCTTTTTTAGCTCGGAAGGATGCTACCGCTGACATTGCTCGGAAGTTAGATTTACCTGAGGATCCCGAGCCATCTCTCATCCGCAGAGCCTGCGCTCCAGCTGTCAATGAGGCCGGAGCATCGAACTGGCAAGACGTGCCCGAGCCGTTCTTCCCTCAAGTTAAGATTGAGGAGCATCTATACTTTGGTCCAGATGAGACGGAAAACATCGTCCGAGCGCTTGAGTAGACTGCCTTTGAGAAAGCTGCGAAGAAGAAGAAGAAGAGTAAAAAAGTGGTGAGACCAAATCCTCTTGCCTCATCTTTGTGCACCGAGCGGTCGCTGTTGGACTTGAGAGCTCGGTTCAATTTTGGCGACGAAGTTACTCTTCGCGTTCTGAGCCCAGATGAGCGCGCCGACAATCGTCCTGAGAGTTTCTTCACTTTATACGAGGGATTCTTTTATCTTTGCTTCCTCTGGTTTCCGATCCCGAGGCTAGTCCTGGAGTACGTGACCTCGTATCAGATAGCTCTCTCTCAGATAACGGCTCGATCTTTGAGGCATCTCATTTGGATACTGGTGCATTGCTATGAGACCGAAACCGAGGTCACGCTTGCCCATCTGAGGAATTATTTAGAGATCCAACGAGTCCCGAAGTCCGTAGCGGATCGATATTACATCTCCCTTGCTAAAAACAGGAAAATTATCGAGGGTTTTCCGAGCAAAGATGATGCCTACACCGACTACTTTTTCTTCATGGCTTTAGAGGATGCCGTTATCGATGATCTCCTCGGGAAAGTTCTGACGAAATGGGGATTTTTGGGTAGTATAGATATTACGGTTTATTTATTCATGCCCGAGCTGATTGTTACGATTTTCGCTTATATTCTTTACTTTGTCGTAGATCTCCCAATTCGATTCCTCAAGCCGTGTCCCGAAGATCTCGTCTCGTGTTATCAAGAGCTATCCGCCCGAAAGTGCCACTGGACAAAGCATTTATCTCGAAAGCGAGTTGAACGAGCGCTTCGATTGTTTCACGGTGTTCCTTGCCCCTTCAGCTCAGAGTCTTCAGATCACCGAACCCAATTTTTTGTCGACATGCAGACTAGCAAACCTACCATAAGGGTGGTTTATGAGAGGAAGAGGCTTGCTGCAGAGGAGAAGCGTGCGACCGAGGAGAAGCACGTCGCGGTAGAGAAAATCGGTGCTGAAAGTGCGAATGTTAGTCCCGACGTGACAAGGGATCTGGAAGTTGCCCCCGAGGCTGCTTTGCCTACCACATCGTAGCCCGTTGAAGCGGGTGACACCCACGTGGTTTTGACAGATCCGCCGGTTGAAGCGGCTAGGAAAGCAATCGTCGCGCTTCCGGCTGGCGACAAGGCCTCGGGAAAGCGTCCGCAGGTTGACGACTCCGAAGAGAACAAGAGCAGGAAGAAGAAGAAGAAAGCAACGAAAAGGAAGGAGAAGCCTCCTATTTTCAAGGATAAGGCTGCTTCAGCGAATCTCCTTGGGAAGTGTGCAAGTCACCTACTTCCGCCTCTAGGCACTCTGCTGGAATCTAGAAAGTACGCCTTCCGCCTAAGGGTAAGCGTGTTATTCATTTTGGTTATTTGGTGTGTTTTCCGAGCTGTAATGAATGTGGATGCCTGCCTCTATGTTTTAGGCCGTTGGTTCGATGAATCGGATGGTCCAGTCTTATGATTTGGCCATGCGAAACAATCTGGAGGCGGTTAATAAGTTGGCTGAAGCTGAGACCAGGGCGAAAGAGGCCGAACAAGCGAGAGATGCGGCGATCTCCGAGGCGACCGAGGCGAAGTTGGTGAGAGAAGAGCCGGAGAGAGAAGCCTTTGTCAATAAGGAGATTCCCATCAAGATGGCCGAGCGCAACCTAAAAATAGACTCCGAGGTTGTTCGTTGCAGACGACTGCTTGCCGAGGCGAGAGGACTTAGGGACAGTGAAATGGCTCGGGCTTCACAAACGGCGAGGCAAGAAACTTCGGAGGCTTTCACCGCCAAGCTCAAGGTGGCCGAGGAGAAGATGTCGCTTCGAGGATGCTAACGACCAATTTATGTATTTGTCCCAAGCGCGGGCTAACGCACAATTGATCAAGGCGCTCGAAGACGGCGGATCTTTGGCGACCGAGAAAAAACAGGTCGAGGAGTGGCTCAAGGATTTTGCAGATGCCTAGGTGAACCTTGTTCGTCTCACATCTGAGCTGAAGGAAGAGCTCAAAACCCCTGTGCACGTACCGGCTCCTCTAAGCCCCAGAGGTCATAGACCGGTCGAGACTCTCGCGGATGAGGTGGGAGTCACCGATCAGTCCGGGTCGTACTTGCCCGCTGGTGGGACTCTCCCGACCGAAAAGCCTGAGTAGATATCCGTTGTTGGACGGCTTCATATTAAGACTTTGTGCCTGAATGGCTTTATTCCTATTCTTGTAGAACATATGCCTGGATGGCTTTATCCATTTTTCTATAAGAACTTGGTTTCGCTTCTAAGATCCCAATGCGTTTTGTTAGCTGTTTTTCTTTCTAATCTAACCGGGTCGTAGTTGCTCTGCTAATTCCGAACCGTTTCGTTGGTTAGGGCCAGTTTGAATGAACTGGGCTTAAGTTTTTTGAGTTAAATCTTCTCAGTTGCGACCCGATCCTACTCACCCTTTGACCAGGGTTTTACAACGAGCTGGGGTACAGGTGTTAAGATTTAACCTGGTTTTCTGAAGATAGAACGAGATTTTGCGCGAAGTATTTCCAGCAAGTTCTAACTCAAAAATTTATATAGCGCTGTAGCCGAGGCGGCGTAAAAGATACTCAGAGCCGTCGCTCGTTGTAATGTAAAAATATGAAAAGTAGAACTTTTGTTTATGCCGAAGTAGATAAAGAACTTACAAGACAAATAAAAGTGAGAGTATGGATATACGGACCCACTCCCCCTTTTTTATGGGGGGATAGCTGAACTCGTCCGCAGACGAGCTGCCTACGTACCCTTTTCAGGGATCAAGGTACCTCGTAGTTCAAGTTTATGCCTCAGAGATCTAGTTGTAGTATCTCCTGAGGTGCATTGCGTTCCAGGATCTTGGAATGGTTTTGCCGCTTACATTGGCGAGTTCGTAACCGCTGGGTCGGACAACTTTCGAGATTAAGTATGGTCTGTCCCAGTTTGCCTCGAGCTTCCCAGCGTTTTGAAAGACTTTGCGGAGAACCCGATCTGCTTCGTGAAATCTTGGCTGCTGAACGTTCGAATTGTAGTACCGAGCCGTTTCATTCTTGTAATTTTGTATTTGCATCAAGGCTGAATCTCTTCGCTCATTGATCAGATCTAACTCGTCGAGCATGCTTTGAGTATTATCTGACTCGTGCTCGGGAAACAGGCTTCTACGCAGACTCGGTACCGTCATTTTGGCTGAAATCACACATTCCGTTCCGTAGACTAATGCGAATGGGGTTTCTCCTGTGGCTCGACGAGGCGTCGTTCGATGTGACCATAGTACACCTTCGAGTTTGTCTGCCCACGAGCCCTTCTTGGAGGCGAACAGCTTCTTGAAGCCGTCGAGGATCGTCTTATTTGCAGCCTCGGATTGACCGTTCCCTTGGGGATATCGTGGTGTTGACTTGCTAAGACGGATTCCCCACTTATCGTAAAAACCTTGGAAGCGGGTCAATATGAATTGCGAGCAGTTGTCTATAACGATCTCGTAAGGGATCCCGTGGCGACATAGGATGTGCTTCCACACAAAGCTTCTATCCATTTAGAGAAGTAATCAGTTAAGACGAGAACTAATTTTTCTGTTTCGAGGCGTGCATAGGGCCGATTATGTCCATCGACCAACGTATGAATGGATATGGTGACGCGATTGATGACAGGAGCTCGGCCGGTTGATGGATCGTTGGCGCGTGCCTTTGGCATTTTTCGCATCGTTTGGAGAACTTTTAGTAATCCTTGATCATCGTTGGCCAGAAATAACCGAGACGTTTTATCTTGATGGCTAGGGCTCTTCCTCCAAAATGATTTCCAGACGAGCTTCCGTGAACTTCTTTCATGACTTTGCGGGGTGCTTCTTTTTCATTAAAGGTCCAGATAACTGCCACTTGAAGAGTTTCTCCTTGACCAGAACGAAATGTGCAGCCTGAGCTTTCAGCTTCCGAGCTTCCCACATATCCGAGGGCACTTTTCCATTGGATATGTAGCCTCTAATGGGTTCTATCCATTCTGAATCATAACCCCACTCTGAGCTGTTGTTCAACTCTAAGGCATCTTCGCGTTCCGCGGCATTCTGCACGGGAAAGGCGTGTTCCTCTTTGTCGGGCTCAATGCTAGGCTTTTCGACAAACTCGACTGGGATGACCCTCCTCAGGTTCGGGTCGGATGTTGAGGCCAAGGCAGCTAGGACATCAGCCGATGTATTTTCTCCTCGGGGAATCCTAGTCAGCTCAAACTCGTTGAATTGTTTTGCCAGACTTTGTACGTTGGCTAGATAAGCTTTCATTCTTTCGTCCCGAGCCGTGTAATCACCGTTGAACTGATTTGCGACGAGCTGAGAATCACAAAATGCTCGTATTTTTGCAATCTTCAGCCCTCGAGCTATATTAAGCCCGGCTACGAGTGCTTTGTATTCGGCCACGTTGTTGGTTGCCTTGAAATTTAGTCTGAAAGATTGCTCGAGAACCTCGCATGTGGGCGAAGTGAGACGGATGCCCACGCCCGAACCTTGTTTTGATGATGAATTGTCCACGTGCAGGAGCCAAGTCGTATCGAGCGGATTCTCTCGAGCTTTTTTTGTAGGTAGTTCGACGATAAAGTCGGCTAGGACTTGTGACTTTGCACATGTTTTGTTTCGATATTTGATATGGTACTCACTGAGTTTGATTGCCCACTTAGCCAGTCGACCTGATTAGCTTGGACTATGCAGGATAGCGCAGAGCGGCATGAATCCCATTACCACGATAGAGTGGGACTGGAAATAGGGTCGCAATTTCCGAGCCGACATTACAACTGCCAAGGCGAGCTTCTCCATTTGCGGATAGAGAGATTCCACGCCGGTAAACGTCTCCGAGACATAGAAGATTGGTTTCTGTTTGCCTCTGTCTTCCTGCACTAAAACTCCGCTGACCGCAGTGTTTGATAAGGCGACATACAAATAGAGTAGTTCTCTGATTACCAGTTTTGCAAGGATCGGTGGTGTAGCCAAATACTTCTTGAGTTCCTGAAAAGCCTCCTCGCATCGGGTTATTCATTCGAACTTTTTGTTCCCTCGAAGCAGGTCGTAAAAAGCCAAGCACTTGTCGGTGGATCGCGAGATGAATCGTATAAGGGCTGCGACTCTTCCAGTTAAACACTGCACTTCACGTTTGTTTTGAGGTGATGCCATCCCTAATAACGCCTCAATTTGCTTCGGATTTGCCTCGATGCCGCGATGTGTGACTAGATATCCCAGGAACTCAACTGGTCTTACTTCGAAGCGGCATTCAGCCGGATTAAGCTTGGCGTTATAGAGGTTAAGCTGCTGGAAACATTCGCGCAAATGGGCTTGTTAACGAAACACTGATAAGTCGCCCCAGCGTTGTTGAGTCCGAATGACATCACTCGATAACAAAAAATACCCTGCTCTATGTAGAATGCATTTTTCTCTTGGTCCTCGGGGTTCACCATGATCTGGTTATATCAAGCAAAAGCGTCCATGAACGATAATAATTTATTCCCAGAGGTTGATTCCACGAGGCGGTCGATATGCGGAAGTGGGAAAGTGTCCTTCGGACAGGCTTTGTTTAGGTCAGTGAATTCAACGAAGACTCTCCACTTGCTTTTTTTCATTTTCAGTACCAGCGGATTTGCGAGCCAGTCAGGATATTTTGCCTCGGTGATGGAGCCGATCCTTAACAGTTTCTCTACCTCGGCTTTCACAGCTTCCGTTCGCTCCCGACCTAACTTTCTCCTCTTCAGCTTAACAGGTTTAAATGTTGGGTCGACATTGAGCTCGTGCGCTACGATTTCAACGCTTACTCCAGGCCATTCTTCCGGTGACCAGACAAACGTGTTGACGTTTTCCCTGAGAAAGGATGTTAGCTCGGCTATCAGTTCCTTGCCCAAATCTCTGCCGATTTCTATGCACCGCTCGGGATTTTCGTGGTTAAGACGAACGGAGATTACGGGGTCAGAAATAGGTTTTGTTGATTCCCGAACCTCTTCGATCTTTAACTGCTATAACTGCTCGGAGATTGCTTTTTCTTCGGCTCGACCCAGCTTAGCCTTTTTGTGATTTGCGTCGGCTGTTGATTCGGTGACGGGGTTTCTGAGTTTGTGTGCTGCAATGAAGAAAATTCGGGCATTTGTTTTGCTTGTGGGAAATTTCAGGCAGAGATTATAAGTCGAGGCGACGGCTCGAAATTGATTTAGCAATGGTATGCCGATAATCGTGTTGTAAACGGTTGGTAGATCCGTAATGGAGAAATCGACAACTTTCATTACACTTTTGGCTCGGACTGGTAATTTGATGGTGCCGAGAGTCATGGTGGTCTCTCCGGAAAACCAAAGCGCAGATCGCGGGGTTGGTACAATTTGCGCCATATCGACCTTCATTTCTCGCAAGGTTGCATGGAAAATGACGTCCAGCGTGCTTCCTATATCAACTAAAACTCTCTCAACGTTGAAATCCCAAATAGTCAATATAATTACCAAGGGGTCGTTGTGCGGCATATCCAAACCGTTAGTGTCGCTCTCATGGAAAGTGATTTTGTCATCTGGTCTGTTGAATGGGTGTGTTCAGTTACGATTTGAGTCGGTTTTTCTCTTATAGGCTTTGATTGATGCCGTGATGTCTTGACAAAAGATCGAGTCTCCCAAAATCGTGAAGATTCTTCCCAGAGCAGCTTCCGGTTCGTCGTCTTCAGCCTCGCGGTTACCTCTACCCCTCTTGGATCATTCAGGGTTTGCCGCAAGGGCTGTCTGCTCGGGGTTCGCCAAAGCATTTACCTGCTTGGTTTGGCTTTCTCTGCTTACAAATCCTCGATGGTCAAGCCTCCGCCAATTTCACCCTACTAGGAATTTGGCCGCTAACTTCGCCTTGAGACTACGACACCTGGAGGTGTGATGACCGTAACTTTTGTGCAATTCGCAGTATTCCTGCTCGTTTCCTGTAGGTTGGTCCTTCGTCCAAGTGTGGGATTCTCGTCCACGACCTCGGCCGCGGCCACGTCCTCGACCTCGGGGCGTATCGGCTTTAAAATTGTGGGCACCGGAGAAGTTTCGCCCCTCGTGATGTACGAACGTCTAGCCTTGGGCGCCCTTCTTATGGTTTGGAGAGCTAGGTTGAGATTTTTCGACAGCAGCTCCATTTCTTCCTCATGGGAAACTTAATCCGAGGCTTGGTGCAGGGCGTCCCAGATTGTTTGTGGTTTGGACAGATTTAATTCCTTTCGGAATTCGGATTTGTACCACAACGCTTTCTTCAGAGAGGATAGAGCTGCGACGTCGTTGATCTCCTCGACTTTAGCTAGGGTGGATCGAAACTTTGTGAGGAAATCTCTAAGTAGCTCGTTCGGCTGCTGAGATAACGACCAAATGTCGGCATCAGATGTGCCTGGATCGGTTAGCACCAAATATTGCTTGAGGAAGAGCGTCGATAGCTCCTGAAAACTGTCGACAGAATTCCCTTCGAGTCTTGAGAACCAATCTAGGGCAGCTCCTTTCAAGTTTCGACGAACAGATGACAGAGACCGGCGTCTCTTTCCTCAGGCCTGAAATTGGCTCGGGCTACAGATATTATGAAAGATTTCAAATGCCCCTTCGGGTCAGATGATCCGTTGAAGTACTCGATTTTTAGCTTTCCTGGGTCTGAAATTATCGCGCTGGATATCTTGCGATTGAAAGGAGTGTTGTGGGACTCTTCCAGAATGCGATCGATGTTTGGGGCCGAGGAGACTGCGTTATGCATCTGACATCTCACGAGGTTCATCTCGGTTTCTGCATTGGCAAGGGAGAGCTTGATCGCGTTTATTTCTTGCTCCCTAGCGTATTCCTCGGCCCATCGAATGTTTTGTTTTGAATCCTCACCGTCAGAGACTTCGATCTGGTCGGCCTCGGTAGCTTCAGCTCGGGGAATAGGAAAATGCGGGTCGGTTTCCTCCACTTGGTTTGTCGCGTTCTGGTCTCCCAAAACTACCGGTTTTGCTCAGATTCCTCCGATTGCTGGCGCGGCCCGGCGGAAATGCCTCGTTGTGTTACCAGGCGTGTTGAACACAAGCCTCGTTGGATTGAGGTCTGCCGCTGCTCGTCGATCATGAAAATGACGTGCGTCAAAGCGGGAAGTCCTTACCTGCCCTTGGGAGGTAGCCGCCTCGAGCTGCTGGGCCAAAGACTTGTTCGTCTGTTCTTGATCGTCCACCTTTTTTTGGAGTGTGCCATCATGTTTCTCAGTTCTGCTAGGACTGTGGGAGCGGTGGTCTCAGGAGCGTTCGTCTGGATTGGAGGGATCGGTTTTCCCTTCGCGTCAACGGTGGTAGCGGGAATATGGTTGTTGGAGTAAGAGAAATTTCTTTCCCCTCCTTCTAGCACCAAATTGTGAGAGTCAAAACTCACATAATCAAAATTGTATTTAGGGTTTCTTCAAAGAACCGGTCTTTGCGAGACTCTCAAAGATAAGTGTTTTAGCTTTCAAAGTCAGAGAGTTCTGATAGCCTGAAGTTGAGAGCCTTTTTTTGTGTGTCCTTTGTTAGTTCCCTGAAGTGCTTTATATAAGACTTAGATAAACCGCCTCTCGCGATATTCTCGGAAAATTTCCATTTATCTCAAAGTCGGCGATAGAGGATGGAAGTTTTCCTTATTCTTCGGGAAAACTTCCAGATTTGATAATATCCTCGGAGATTCCCGGAAATGATATTTCGACCCTTTCACCGAATTCACAAGTCTTCTCCTCGGATGAATATGTGTCGTTGGCTCGGGTCAAAAGTTCCTCCAAGCCGGGTCGAAGCGGTCCTCGTACCGTGGTCACTCGGCCTAAGCATGTTTCCTGGAATAACGCCCGAGCCGGATGACGTCTACCCAAGGTGATTCGTGGCACGACTTGGAACGTGTTTCTGTAGTGACCCCGAACCATATATGGATATGTACAACGTTCTCGCCTCGGAGATTACGAATTTAGCTCCCGAGGCGCTGGTGATCGGCTCGGTTATCTGGTTGAAATCTGACCCAAACAAGTATTTTTATGAAAATCGAAACATACTTAATGAAACATCTATTGTATTGTATTTTAATGAAATTTTATCTTAAGAAAGATGTATTAAGAGATTGGTTCTTCCCTGATCTTTTCAAGTTTTTATTTTTCAGTTACAAATAAAACAAACTACAATGTGACAAATAGAAAAATCTATATGGTAAATGAATTAAAAGATTTGATTGGTAAAAAAATAAATTAAAAAGTTTACAAACTGTAATAACCGAAAATCGTAAATTATTTTCTCTTATCTAATGAGAACATGTAATTAGAAAGTGGAAATTCTCCTCCAAAAATTATTCTTCTACCCAAAAATTAGTTCTGCCAAAAAAAAAAATTTCTCACCAAATTTTTTATCCCATAACAAATTGTTTCTCAGCAAAAAAATGAATTTAAAAATCTTTGTATATTTCTAAGAACCTTTTAAGAACTCCTGAACCTTTTTAAAAACTCTTAAAAACATTGTAAAGTTTTTTAACAGCTTTGTAAAGTTGTTAAAAACCCTTGTAAATTATTTTAAAACCTCTTAAAATCTTTAAATAGATATGTAAATACTTTAAAACTCCTTGATATACCTCAATTTTCACTGCTTATAGCTGTGATTTAGGTATAGTTTTTAGCAATATTTTTAAACCCGACACGGACAGTGAACCAGACTACCTTCTGGATCACTGGATCATCGGGTCAACTAGGTTAGATCACGGGTCAATTGATTAAAATTTATTTAATAATTTAATATTAATAGAGTTCAACTCTCAGTGAAAGCAGATTATTATGTATTTTGAAAATCGGTCTACTACCCCCCCTTAAAAACCACTCGCTCGAAAAATCCTCTCAAACACTATAATCGAGACAACTCCTTTTACCATGTTTTCTGACGCCGGTAGAGTTTTTGCTCGTCGGCGTCGGGATATTGTTTGCTTTTCTCAATCCTTTCGCAACCTTTCTTGATTCTTACTTCATTTGTTTATAATCTTGTACCATCCTTCACTCCTTTCACCTTGCTTCCATGGTGTTCCTTTGTACCGCGATAACATTAATAGAGGTTTTCGGGCGAACCCTATATCCCTCATAAGGCCCGTGAACTCGGTGAAGGAGGAACCTATGTCCAGTCCCTCTCTAAATGCTAAATCTGAAAACCGAATCAATCCAGCGGCCACACTCTAATTCAAACCAGCGGCCACACCTAAGAGATGTGTTTCTTCTTGTTTTGCTTCCACCCTCTCGAACCATAGCTAATCTTTCTCGACAAACTTTCAAAATCCTATTTAGAACTGCACTCTTACTTGACCTCGAGGGTCTTTGGCGTCCAAGCATCTCCGTCATGGAAAGAACCTCGGCTCCGCCTTCATCCTATACGGAGAGAACCTCGGTTCCACCTTCCTCCTTTATGGAGAAGAACCGAATAATATCCTTAGTTGTTCCACTGATGTCCGTGTCGGGGTTCGGTAAGGCTAAGTATCATTTTTCAAAGTCACAAGATCTGATGATAATGACTATTTCTAAAATTCCCGAACTATTCGTGGAAGTGTTCTCGACACACCATGATCTCGTTTGTGGCATGTTGCTAGCTAGCTTCTGTCTCCGAGTTTCTACGGATCTATCCTCAAAGCCCTTTGTTTATGTTATCTTTCTTATCAATGTTGTAAACCTTTGCTCAAAAACTTTGTATCTTGTTTCCCCTTTGGAGATTGAATGAATGAAAACATGTTTTGCACACACAAAAAAAAGAGTTCTTATAATTTAAAAACAAAAATAATCATATCATGTTTATAAAATATAAAATCAGATTATGTTTAATAAAATATAAAATCCTTTACACCAAACAATAATAATAAAGTAATTAAACTTTGTAAATCCAACTAAATGTCTAATACCGTAACATATATACTAGAAGATCACCAATGACGGAGATAAATTAATAAAACAACCTGAATTCACACAACTAATATCGGGTGTCTCACTCACCATTCGATTCATTTTTTAAGGCGGCATTGTGAAGTCTTCATCAAAATCTAAAACATCAAATAAGTTTAAGAACTTAAATTTTTTTTACAAATGATTTAATTAAGTCTAAAATACCATATTTTATTCCAAAATCAAGAAAATGTTTAAAACCCTCACCCGTCCGGTTTAACTAGTTCACTGAGTCACGTGTTAATGATGAGTTTTTGTGAGTTTTTACGGTTTTGAACTTGTCAGGTTTTAACACTAAACCTAAACCAAAAAATGTTCGGGTCACGGTTCAACCAGTCAGACCGGACGGTCTGGGTCGGGCGTGAAGATACTTGTTTTTAGAGTTCTTTTGTTATTTCTAGAGTCTTTTATAGTCTTTTTCAGGTCTTTACATGTTTGGAATGCATTTTCAGATTATGGAACATTCTGGATCAAAACAGAGAACTTATGCTGCAAAAGCAATCCGGAGACGAAAATTTACGTAGGTGTCAATCAACACCACCCCTAGTGTCAAGGGACACCAATATTTGACGGCAATTCAATTTCGCAACTTATTGAAGTTTTAAAGATTTCCAAATTTACCCCAAAACTTCTCCTTATTTTCAAAGAAGTTCTTGCACGTTTTTAGGAACTTATATATAGATTTTTAAGTTTATTGTTTAAACCTAACTTTTGATAATTTTCTTTACCCTTTATTCTTACTTGTCCATGGAAGCTAAACCCCTTGGGAGCTCCCTCTTAAGAAGATCATTCGAAACTCTATTCTCTTCTTGTTTCTTACATTGATTTCTACTTTAAACATGTTTTGCTCTTTTATGAGCATATTTGAGTAGTTTTCTTGTTGGATTTAGGGATTCTCTGTAGGGATTTAGATGAATTAGTAGATCGAAAACCCTATTAGGATAATATATTAAGAATTCTTCATCTTTGATTCTTCATTTATGAAATTATTCTTATCTTCTATTTTTTAGATTTTTTGTAAAAAGGAAAAAAACAATATATGAAAATAAAAGAATATTTGAAAATATAGAAAGATTTCTAAATATTTTATCAAAATATAAATTTCTATTTTATTAAATTTGTAAAAAAAAAAATAATTGATTATTAATCTCTCCAAATTTATTAGTACTTCATCTTCTAAGTACGATAGTCATTTAATCACAATACCTATCTCATTGAATGATATTTTTAAACTTTTACGAGTCTTATATTAATATTTTTTATAAAAATGTGAAAATAAGACAATATATTGAAGCAAGATGTATTTAAATTTAGTTATCTATATATACATTTTTAGTAAGGATTATGGATTGAAAAATCCTTAATCAACTTCCTAATTATATGTTTAGTCCTTACAAATTTAATTAGACAAGATATTCTCATTAGGACAATGAACAAATTTTTCATCAACAATTCAAATATTGCATTAATTTCTTACTAAAAATGGATATTATTAAGTATACTAAAAACTATTGCATAATCACTTCCTTAAATCTCGACGAAATTCATTAATGATTAATTCCTAATTAGTAAAATTCAATACACAATCGTAACTAACAATATTTATAATTACTTGATTAGAATATTTCCTAAGATTTGAAAAATAATTTTTTAAAATTCTTAAGATTTGCAAAATTAAATAAAGATATTGGTATACATTTTGTTCCTAGAATATTTCCCAAAAATCTCGACTAAATCTTTTCAAAAGTCTCGAAATAAGCTTTCAAATATTCTTGACCAAATATTCATACATTTGATTTTATAGAAACTAATAAATACTATTAATAACCATATTTGTAGCATATTCCTAAATAAAATTCGATTACAGATATTTGATTCCAATTAGTTAAAAGTCTCGAAATAATCTTTCAAATATTATTGACCAAATATTCATACATTCGGTTTTATAGAAACTAATAAATAATATTAACAACCATATTTGTAGCATATTCCTAATAAAATCCGATTAGAGAGATTTTATTCGAATTAGTTAAAGTAGCAATAAATTCCCCTTGGCCATCAAGATATGATTGACCTAATCGTGTAGAACCTATATATACTCTTTAAATTTACATCTCATCACATCATCAAAAACACAGAGCAATTGATTTCTAAACCCTCCAAACATACCTTCTTCCTCAGCTGGCCGAATCATTTGCAAGATTATTTGAAGGAATTCGTACTGTTTTATAACGATTTATAAATACTAACAAAGAATTTAATTGCCAGGAACTGTGTAAACAAAAAATTAAATCTAGATCATAGAGTTTGAATATACCTGAATATTCTGCAGCGGAAGTATGAACCATGTTAATTCGAGGTTGTTTTAGCACCCAAAGTGTTGTGCCTCTACTGGTATCCACACGCATACAAACTGGATCAACCCCGGAATGCTAGTTCCTTTGAGATATAATCTCAAAACTTAGAAAAACAATTTGTCTCTTTGTTTTTAGGGTTTTATCAAAAACGGCTGCATCTCAAAAGTCATAATGCATCACTTTTATAATAGGTTCACGTAACCTAATGCATATAAAGTCAATGGGTCAAGCCCAATCCATGCAACGTGACTTTCTATACGAGAATAAACCACATATTTGTATTAGTGCACATATGTATATCTTATATACATATATAACATTATTTATTTAAGTGCTCAAATACAAATACAAGTATATCTATATATCATATATATGTTATATATTTTTACTTTAATTTACATATATATATATATATATATATATAATAAATCTTTTAACCCAATATTAGTTTAATCAAAATTAAACTCAATTTTATATTTGATCCAATTTGTTTAGGTGTGTGACCCTGTAGGTTCGTATAATATTAACAATGAATTATAAACTCATAGATTATAAGCGGTCTCTACCAAAACATTATAACCACCTAATATTATGCTATTGTCAAACCTCGACATTACAACTTTAACTAGAATAAAGTACAAACAATTTAAGGACTTTTCCAACAATCTCCCACTTGTACTGGAATCATTTATTCCCATAATCCCTTTGTCTCTATATCTTGATCTCAGCATAAGGCAAAAAATTGTCATCCTTATTCGGCTAGACCATGTTTATCGAACTCCGATTTATACTGATAAAACAAACGACTGACATTCACCTCGTTTGAGCGCGACCACGCATTTTTTAGTATCAAACCTTTGACAGGCCCAAAGATATTTATCTCCCGTTATATGGGAGGGACAAATCCCATCTTGTTCCATCTCTTTTCCTTAAACAATTCATAACGCGCCTAATCACTGTCTTTATAATCACCTTTTACGGCTGACGTTTGACAGAGTCAAAGCGAACTAATCCATAAATAAAAAATCATGACGAACTCAGGTCAAAGGACTATACTCTATAGTTGTGATGAGAAACTCTTATGACACTCATATAACAATCTTGTAGAGTTCTCATAACGGGTCAGTCCAATACTGTGTTCTCTAACACATATCTATGTGATTGACTTGAATACCACATATTAATGACACCATGAAACTTAGTCATCAGTCACCTCACATACTAGTCATTCTTAGTTATTAATGTCCCATTTTAATAACCTTGACTAGGGACTTCAACAATTTATGTCATTTTCCACTTATAGGGTTTCATGATCAAGTCATGTACTTGATGACCTATAAGAATGATATAAATTATTTGAGACTATTATTTAACTATCAAATAAATAAATAATACTGAAACAAATTTCATTAATTTGAAAAACAAAATCCAAATGTATTTTAATATGAACATCATATCATAAAAGAAAAACCTCCCACTAGAAATAAGATCACATCTTTATAAATCTAATGTCAATCGCAACAGTATGACTATTATGCTTCGGCTGCGGAAGAGGTTTTGTTAACGAATCAACAACATTTGCATCCGCTGAAAGTCTGCTAATCTTCACATCACCTCTATCAATGGTATCACGAATAAGGTGATATCGCCTTTGTATGTGTTTGAATTTCTGGTGTGATCTAGGTTCTTTTGCTTGCGCGATGGCACCATTGTTATCACAGTAAAGATCAATGAGGCCAGAAATACTAGGAACCACATCAAGTTCAGTAATGAACTTCCTAATCCAAACAGCCTCCTTAGCTGCTTCTGAAGCAGCAGCTTCAGTTGTAGAGTCTGCCACAGTGCTCTGTTTGGAACTCTTCCAACTCAGTGCTCCTCCGTTGAGACAAAAGACAAATCCTGATTGAGATCGGAAATCATCTTTGTTTGTCTGAAAGCTGGCATCAGTATAACCACTCACAACAAGTTCCTCACTTCCTCCATAGACCAAAAACTTATCCTTAGTTCTTCTCAAGTACTTAAGGATGTTCTTGACTACTATCCAGTGACTTTCACCTGGATCAGATTGGTATCTGCTCGTCATGCTCAAAGCACATGCAACATCTGGGCGAGTGCAGAGCATAGCATACATGATAGATCCTATAGCAGAAGCATATGGAATCTTACTCATCCGCTATCGCTCATCATGCGTCAAAGGACGCTGAGTCTTGCTAAGAGTTATGCCATGAGACATTGGTATAAAACCTTTCTTAGAATCATGCATATTGAACCTGTGCAAGACCTTATCTATATAAGTATCCTGACTTAGTACAATTATTTTGTTTAATCTATCTCTATAGATTCTTATTCCAAGAATATAGGCAGCTTCACCCATGTCTTTCATCGAGAAACAACTTTCAAGCCAAGTCTTAACAGACTGAAGCAAAGGAATGTCATTTCCGAGGAGCAGTATGTCATCTACATACAATACCAGAAATGCGACTGCGCTCCCACTAGTCTTCTTGTAAACACAAGGTTCTTCTTCGTTTCTAATGAAATCAAACTCTTTGATTGCCTCATTAAAACGAGCATTCCAACTCCGAGATGCTCGCTTCAATCCATAAATGGAACAGTGAAGCTTGCATACCTTCCTAGCAGCCTCAAGAACAGTGAAACCTTCAGGTTGTGTCATGTACACATCCTCTTCAAGATTTCCATTAAGGAAAGCTGTTTTCACATCCATTTGCCAAATCTCATAATCATAATGAGCAGCAGTTGCTAGGAGAATCCGAATGGACTTTAGCATTGCGACTGGAAAATAGGTTTTATCATAGTCAATACCATGAATTTGCTTGTAACCTTTCGCAACCAGTCTAGCTTTGTATATCTGTATATTACCATCCATGTCAATTTTCTACTTAAAAATCCATTTACACTCTATGGCTTTTACACCATCAGGTAAAGCAACCAAAGTCCATACTTTGTTTTGTGACATGGATTCCATTTCAGATTTTGCCGCCTCTAACCACTTATCGGAATCGGGGCCTATCAGCGCTTTTTCGTATGACGTAGGCTCATCACTCTCTATAATAAATAGAGCATGATCATCCGTCACCCAATCTCCGAATCTATCGGGTTCGTGACGGCTCCTTTCGGACCTACGTACCTCAGGTTCCACATGTATAGGTTCAACGACTCTTCGTAGATCCAACGTATGTTCTTCCTGAGAAGTTGGAACATCACCATGTGGTTCTCGAACTTCTTCGAGTAATACTTTACTCCCACTAGTTCCTTTTGAAAGAAACTCTCTTTCCAAAAAGGCACCATTTCGAGCAACAAACACTTTGTTGTCAGTAGGGTGGTAAAAGTATTAACCTTTGGTCTCTTTCAGATAACCTGCGAAATAGCACTTATCAGATTTGGGTCCAAGCTTATCAGTACTCAATCGTTTGACATAAGCTTCACAACCCCAAATTTTCAGAAAAGACAAATTAGGAACATTTCGAGTCCATATCTCATATGGTGTCTTCTCAACTGATTTTGATGAACATCTGTTGAGCATAAACACAGATGTTTGTAGAGCATATCCGCACAAGGATGGTGGAAGATCTGTGTGACTCATCATTTGATCGAACCATATCCAATAAAGTTCGATTTCTCCTTTCAGACACACCATTCCATTGTGGTGTTCCCGGAGGAGTGAGCTGTGAAACAATTCCACACTCTCTGAGATGATCACTACAAACTTGGCTCAAATATTCTCCTCCTTGATCTGATCGTAGAGCTTTTATTGATTTGCCAAGTTGATTTTGTACTTCATTTTAGAACTCCTTGAACTTTTCAAAGGATTCCGATTTATGTTTCATTAGATAAACATAACCAGATCTAATCTCAAAACTTAGAAAAACAATTTGTCTCTTTGTTTTTAGGGTTTTATCAAAAACGGCTGCATCTCAAAAGTCATAATGCATCACTTTTATAATAGGTTCAAGTAACCTAATGCCTATAAAGTCAATGGGCCAAGCCCAATCCATGCAATGTCACTTTCTCTACGAGAATAAACCACATATTCGTATTAGTGCACATATGTATATCTTATATACATATATAACATTATTTATTTAAGTGCTCAAATACAAATATAAGTATATCTATATATCATATATATTATATATTTTTACTTTAATTTATATATTATATATATATAAAATAATCTTTTAATCTAATATTAGGTTAATCAAAATTAAACTCATAGATTATAAGCGGTCTCTAGCAAAACATTATAACCATCTAATATGTCAAACCTCGACATTATAACTTTAACTAGAGTAAAGTACAAACGATTTTAGGATATTCCCAACATTAGTTAGGTTTGATGATGTGTACAATGTCTGGAGTTGTGTGTGTGGATTGGTAGATTCCCTGATAGTTTTTCCCCTTTCCTCTTGATTTATTTGTTTTATAGGTGTCTTCTTTGTATCGCACATGTACGTGCTGATGGGCTGTAGAATCTATCCAGGCACGGAAGGAAAAATACGATTAGGAAGTTTTACGGTAAGACTAAGAAGCCCTTTTGATGCCATTGTGTTTTTTTTTTATTAGTGGGTTAATCTTACAACATGGCTGGCTAAGTGCAAGTGTTATATTACCGTTACTTGAGAGACTTCATATCAACTTTGTTGACTTATTGGATGAAAGCTTGTGGTATCCGAATCCAAAAGCCATCACCTAAAAGCAGTATGACATTGAAGGTAGCAGATTTATGAATAGCATTGACTTGGAAAGAGAAGACGAATGCGCGATTTGCTTAGAGCCTTGCACCAAAATGGTGTTGCCAAACTTTTGAGAAGACAAAGACGATGAAGAACACACCGACATCACTTTGCTCCGGTGAGTGAGAGAGTGAGACATAGAGAAAGAGATCGAGATTGTTCTGTTCAAAAAGCAGTGGCCGACCAGAGAGAAAAGGACCGGTTTGGTCCGGTTTAGTTACTATGAATAATTCCTTCCGAAAGGTAAATTTGTTAAATAACTAGGATATGACCCGCGGTATACCGGGGGTTAAATATTTTATTTATTTTTCTTTATCATAAAATATAATTTGTTGTTTGTTGTTGTTTGTTTTGATTAATAATTATCGATAAAGTTGTGTATGCTTTTTATTGAGTCATAATTATGATATTAGTAAGTCTAATATGTGTTATTTTATCTTTTAGGACTTGACTTGTGATATACCATACCACAAGATAATATTTTATTTTTATTTATAATTTGTTTTAAATAAAATTATATAATTTAAACTTTTGGTGTTTTCAGATTGTACCAGTGGAACATATGTAATTTAGTAACATACAAATAAAATTATACATTTAAATGTATCAAAGAAGAATAACATTTAGAGGTGTCAAAGAAGATTAACACTTATACTATAATGTTGAATTTTAATGTATTTTTTATAATGAAAAATTTAAAATTAAAATTGTATTTGCTATGTTATTGTTGTTTGTTTTGTTTAGTTTTGTATAGTTGTAATTTGATTTTGTTTTAGAAATACACCAGTGGTATCCAAATCTGTCCCATCTAAACTCATAACACCATATAAACTCGTCTTATCCAACCTTGTCCTACTATGTAAACCCGTCTCATCTAAATTCATTCCACCATATAAATCTGTCCCGTGATAACTAAAAATCAAATTGTTCTTTTTCTTTTTAATAATATTTTTATTTAAGATATTTCGAGTCAATTTACAATTTCAATATAATAAGAAAAATTGTATACTATTTATATTTAAATTTTATATCGAATTCTTTGAAAAAAAAAAAAAAAATTTCTTGTTAAATATTTTGTATCTCTTAAATTAATATATTTCCTACTTGTATTTTTTTATCTTCAATATATTTGGTTTTGATATATTTTAGAAAACCTGTTCAAATAATTGTTAAAATTTGAATCCCATATATATTTATGTGATTTTTTATAATTTAAAGATATATATATATATATATATATATATATATATTTATTTATTTATTGTTTAGATTTGTGGTTGAGATCTTTTTAGTGTCTATTTTTGTTTAAAGATATATATATATATATATATATATATATATATTTTTTTTTTTATTTTGTTCAGAAAAAGAGCAAATATGTATTTCAAAAATGTTAAGTAGATAAAATAAAATTGTTAAGTAGATAAACAAAATAAAATTATTTTTGTTACATGGTTTATAATTTTCTCAATTATAAAATTTGCAAGTATTATTAGATTGACAAATAGTGTAAATAAGTGTAATGTATATGTGACACTTAGGGTTCTAATGAGGATTCAAGTATTACATGACCATCAAGGCCTAGTTAGCGAAATAGCCCAAAACCATATAACATAAGAATCTAATTTGAATAAAGAAAACCCACCTAAAGAATAATTAAAAGAAGTGAAGTCGTAGCTAAACCCGTCCCACAATATAACCTCGTCCTGTGAAATTCAACATAAGTTGTCATTTTCTTATAAATTTCAAATATTTATAAAATTTGAAACGTCAAAATAAATTTAATATCGACCCAAACTTTATCATTGAATTTTGATTGTTATATCTAGAATTTCTCCCGTAGTATATCGTCCCGTATTAATTTATTTTTATATATTAATAATGTTTAAATTTCTAGTAAAATTCAATTTATAATTTTCAAAACTTCATAAGTTTTAAAATTATAAATATTAAAAAGATATTTAAAGCTAAACTTTATAAAAAGTTTGTAAAATTATAATATTTAACTTTTGATAAAAAGTTAAAATATTTATAATTTTTGAAACTTTGTAAAGTTTTTATTCTTTAAAATCAAGAACCCGAGTAAACGAATAACCACTTTAATTTTGGACGCCTGATAAATCAAGCTTCCTGCTTATTCTTAACCAGAATCATTTTGGTCCTTTTTATAGTATGACTCTGAACCAATGTCCAATTTTTTAAGCAATGTGGGACATTGTACACATATTATTTTTCATGGATTGAATAATATATGTTCGTTTAAAAAAATTTGAACTACAACATATACAGAAAAAAATATAATATTTTATTAACTATTTTTATTTTATATAAATTCAAAATAAATTAATATAAGATCAAATAAATTTGAAAGAAAAATCATATATTTATGTCTAAATTAGATAAAGATGTTTTAGGAAATTAGTTAAGGTAAATAACAAATATGGTTAGTTTAGAGATATTATATATATTAAATTTGGTAATTAAATTAATTTCGTTTATAATTATTTTTTTGATAGAAATTGGTAATAAAAATCAATTATGGAAGATCCGATTAGAGATTTCGGGTCAAAATTGAATAAAAAATCCAGACCCAATTGGATTCCTTAAAATGTACTTCAAAAATGTTGAGTAGAATAGATTTTAACCCGCGGTGTACCACGGGACAATTTATTTTTTTAAAGTTAGTATATGTAAGAGTTTGCATATTATATCTATCTATAAAATAAAAATATTTTATAGTTTACAATTGTTATTAAGTAATGTCCGGCCAAACCCGTCCCGCCAACCCGTCCCGTAAAAAAAAAGCCCATTTATTTTATTAATGTTGATATTATTTATGATATGTTTATGAATCATTGTCTAAATATTTTGTAATTTTGTAGTAATTAAATGGTATTAAATATCTCTGCAGTTTGATGATTATAATCGTATTGTTAGTCATACAGAAAAGTAATATCAAAAATAATAATTTTGTAATAATTAAATGATATTAAATATTTTGGAAGTTATATTTTAATAACTAATCTTGTAGTTAATGTGGAGAGATTTTGGGAAGATTGTTAAATATCAAATATTTAATTCAAAGATTTATTTTCTAATTATCAAAAATAAATATTAAAATCCAGTGGCATTAAGTCGTAAATAAGTCCAAGTCCAGGATTTATTTGTTAAAATGGTTGAAAAATGTATATGTAGATTTAACTATGAAATCTTATTGGATAAATAACTTTGAGTAACATATAATATTGTTCAAACAACAAAAAGGGCAAATATTTTCAGATAAATTGAAAATAAAAACATGTGTAACCAAACGGGCGGTCTGTGACGGACCTTGCTTCTGTTCATTCCGAGGCGGTCCGGTCCGCCAAAGACCGCAGACGAAAAAACGAAGCCCATACCCGCCCCGCAGTGCCCATTGGTCTAACGGGCCAGCCCGCGGTCATGATCTTCAGCTTCCTCTGTTTTGTTTTTTTTCCTTGTGGTTCATGAATCAGCTTCCTCTGTTCTGTTGATGTTAACACAATGCTATGGTGGTAGAGAGAGATCTCTTTCGCAGTTTCAGAATTTAGCGTTCGAGTCAGGCTTTCTTCGATGTGAAATCATGTGTCTTGCTTATTCATATTTGTTATTGAATTCCACAAATTCCACTTAAAGCGTCTTTCCAAGACCCATTTCATCTGCAAGTCACCTCTTCGTAAACCAAATCTTAGACCATCAAGTTGGAAAGACGCTTCATGTGATATATCACATAAACTAAAGTATCAAACTGAAAGCTGAAAGACTGAAACATAAACTAAAGTATTAAACCGAAAGCTGAAAGTTTGAAACATAAACTAAAGTAATAAACTGAAACTGAAAGTCTGAAACATAAACTAAAGTATTAAACTGAAACTGAAAGTCTGAAACATAAACTAAAGTATTAAACTGAAAGCTGAAACATAAACTAAAGTATTAAACAGAAAGCTGAAAGTCTGAAACATAAACTAAAGTATTAAACTGAAAATCTGAAAGTCTGAAACATAAACTAAAGTATTCACCTAAGTCTGAAACATAAACTAAAGTATTAAACTTAAAGCTGAAACATAAACTAAAGTATTAAACAGAAAGCTGAAAGTCTGAAACATAAACTAAAGTATTAAACTGAAAGCTGAAAGTCTGAAACATAAACTAAAGTATTAAACTGAAACTGACTGATACATAAACTAAAATATTAAACTGAAAGCTGAAAGTCTGAAACATAAACTAAAGTATTCACCTAAGTCTGAAACATAAACTAAAGTATTAAACTTAAAGCTGAAACATAAACTAAAGTATTAAACAGAAAGCTGAAAGTCTGAAACATAAACTAAAGTATTAAACTAAAAGCTGAAAGTCTGAAACATAAACTAAATATTAAACTGAAAGTCTGAATCATAACCTAAAGTATTAAACTGAAAGCTGAAAACATGAATCTCAAACTCAACTCAAGATGTCTCTTCAATCTTCATCAATATCAAGCATCGTCGGCATCGTCGTCAACAATTGACACAAAAGAAGGAACTTTCTCATCTTCAAGTTCACCATATACTTTAGTCTCCTCTACATATGTCCCATAAAAATAACAAAATCAATGCATGATTTATAATTTTGTAAGCGCAAAAATTATGAAAATTATTTGCTTAGCATTTTCATATGCTTCAAAACCTTTTAACCCATTGCGGCTGCATATTAGTGATTGAACATGTTTCGGTAGAGGACGGCTTCTATACTTGTTCAAAACTCTAGCTCCAATACTAAAAGAGGATTTAGAGGCTACTGTTGTGATTGAAATACTAAGGAGGTCACAAGCCATGAACGCCAATGTACCATAGCGTTGAGTGTTATCTTTCCAATGTTACTGAATAATATGAGTTTTCCCTCTCTCTATTCATTATCGTGAATATATACGAGAGTATATGAATGTTCTACAAGTAATGGATATACATACAAGGTAAGTGAATAATACTTATTCCCTTATCTATCACCCTCCCGCAGTCTTAACGTCATCTCGGAGGATGTTGAGGCTGGATCTAAACTCAGTGAAGAGTGGTGTTGGAAGTCCCTTAGTAAAAATGTCTGCATATTGATGTGAAGAAGGAACATGGTGGACACGAACTTGACCAAGAGCAATGCGTTCTCGGACGAAGTGAATATCTATTTCAACGTGCTTTGTTCGTTGGTGCTGGACCGGATTTGTGGAGAGGTAGACGGCACTTACGTTATCACAATAGACCAATGTAGCTTTCGAGAGAGGACGATGTAGTTCAAGAAGTAGATTACGTAGCCATGTTGTCTCGGCTACCACATTTGCAACGCCGCGGTACTCGGATTCAGCACTCGATCGAGAGACGGTATGTTGACGTTTGGAGCACCAGGAGATCAAGTTGTTGCCATGGAATATGCAGTAACCAGAGGTTGATCGTCGGGTTGTTGGGCAGCCGGCCCAATCCGCGTCCGTGTAAGCTACTAAACCGGAGGAGTCTGTCGGGTATAGTTGTAAGCCGTGATCAAGTGTCCCTTTGATGTAGCGAAGTATGCGTTTGAGTGCGTTAAAATGAGCTTCTCTTGGATCGTGCATATATAAGCACACTTGTTGAACAGCAAATGAAATATCCGGCCGTGTAAAAGTTAGATATTGGAGAGCTCCAGCAAGACTACGGTAGAGAGTTGGGTCTGCAATACGAGGCCCATCTTCAGCTGCAAGTTTAGCTCGTGAATCGGCTGGTGTGGTGGATGTGTTGCAGTTCGTCATGTTGGCGCGATGGAGAATGTCTGCGGCATAGTTGTGTTGGCTGAGGAATTATCCGGATGAGTTCCGTTTGATGGCAATGCCAAGAAAATAGTGAATGTCACCAAGATCCGTCATTTCAAAGGCTGCACTTAAAGATGATATGATAGCTTGAAGTAGTGTCGATGATGACGCGGTTAGGCCGATATCGTCAACATATAATAGTAGATACGCCATGTCTTTACCTTGATGGTAGACGAAGAGAGACGGGTCAGCTTTGCTTTGAGTGAATCCCACTTGAGTTGCGTATTGTGCAAAACGTTGGTTCCAAGCTCTAGGAGACTGCTTGAGACCGTAGATGGATTGTTTTAGTAAGCAAACATGGTTGGGTTTGGTTTGATCGCGGAAACCCGGTGGTTGGTGCATGTACACCGTTTCATCAAGTGTGCCATGGAGGAATGCATTTTTGACATCAAGTTGGCGAATCGGCCATTTGCGTGAGAGAGATAAGTCAAGAACAAGCCGTATTGTTGCTGGTTTGACGACGAGGCTGAAAGTCTCATCATAGTCAAGGCCAAGTTCTTGTGATTTGCCATTTGCGACTAGTCTTGCCTTGTAACGAGATAGCTTTCCATCTGCACCAAATTTATGCCTACAAAGCCACATTGAACGCACAATGTTAATGTTTTCGGGTCGGGGTACTAGATCCCACGTTCCTTTTTTAATTTGAGCATCATATTCCTCATACATGGCGGCAGTCCAGTTAGGATTCTCTAGAGCTTTTAGGTGAGAGGAAGGTAAAGGAGAAAGAATTTCTGTGTGTAAGAAGAGAATTTATTTAGGTTTTGTTATACCTCTTTTGCCACGAGTCATCATATTATGGCTGGGTGCTGCTGGAGGTTGTGGAGCAGCCACTTGTGGAGCCGTTGCGATGACTGGGTCTAGTGAGGAGGGTTGAACCGATTCAGTTTGAATAACCGGCTGTGATGAATGGAGTGTATTGAGGAGAGGAGAAGTAGGTGGAGGAAGGGAATCATCGAGTGATATAAAAGGAGAAGCCTGAATATTTTTGGAGAATGGGAAGTTAGCTTCATCAAAGATAACGTGTCGGGAAATGATTACGTGAGATAAGATCGAGACACCGATATCCTTTATGATTTGTAGGATAGCCAAGGAAGACACAAGCTGTGGAACGAGCAGCTAATTTGTGAGAGGTGACCGGAAGAAGATTAGGATAACATAAGCATCCAAAAACTCGAAGTTGATCATATGAAGCTGGCTTTTGAAATAGTTTGGTGAACAGAATTTCATTGTTGATTGAAGATGATGGTAGAATGTTGAATAGATGAGCTGCCATCATAAGAGCTTCGACCCACTAAAGCTATTGGTCATTGTTCTATACCCTCTAAAACTCGATCTCTGAACCTTCATAATGTGCTTGTCTGTCCAGCCATAATTAAAAATCTAATCTCTGTTCGCCAATTTACCAATGATAATTGGGTTTCTGTGGAATTTGATCCGTTTGGTTTTTGTGTTAAGGATTTGAATACTCAGACCAATCTTCTCCGATGTAACAGTGAAGGCCCTCTCTACTCCATCACATCACCATCTTCAGCCACTTCATCTCCACAAGCCATGCTATCAACGGTTCCCGACTCTTTGTTGTGGCACCGACGTCTTGGACATTTGGGAAACACACCTCTTCAATCTCTTATTTCTTCTCGTCTAATAAACTGTTCTAAAATTGACATGCCTCTTTGTCATGCTTGTCAATTGGGGAAACACACTAGACTTCCTTTTGATTCTATTATTTCTTCTGATTAAACGTTTGATTACTTACTTCATAATTGCCTAAACACCTTTTTTGTCCTACATTCTTCTCACTTTGCTGATTAGTTTCACGTGTCTCTGTAGACGATGACGTGAAAATGGACTTATTCTCATATGATTCAAACAAAGTTGTCAGCTTAGTACGTAAATCTTCAATCTTTTTCGTAGCATCACTCTTACCTAGCTTTGCAAAACTAATTTCTACAAATGAATTAGCTTGAACCGTGGATCAAACACCGTAGTCATTGCAAAGACATCACCAACTTCTTCCCGATACTTATCAAATCTATCTCTCATTGGGACAATCATTGTACTAATGATTTCATCTTGATTACTCGTATTTGATACCAACCAGTCATTGATCTTCCAAACTTGCATGAAATACAAGTTTGAAGTTGGATATGAAGAACCAGAAATTCAGATTAGTGATCACATCAAAAGGCTCTAAAAATTCACAAACTTGCTTTAATAAGTGCCATTCTTCTTCTATAGGGAGAGAATTGTAGTTTCTCGCATCAATGACTTTGAGATTAGTAAAGCCAGCTCGATACTTGAGTGCTTTATCAAGCATCTTGTATGTCGAATTCCACCTAGTTGTCACATCCAAAATCAAACCCACCTTAACCTTAATTTATACCAACAACTTCCACACATTTTGTAAACAATATCTCACGTTTTTCAGAATCTTGCACAAATTTGATACTCTCTCTGATCTTATGCAACGTATGCCCTATGTCTTTCAACCCTATCTGAACAATGATATTGAGAATATGTGCAGCACATCTCACATGAACATATTCTCCTTTACATAACAAATCATTCTGTAACATAAGCTGAAATTTCAAAATCTCATGTGTTTTGTCATTGTTAGTAGCATTGTCTAACGTGATGGAGAACACTTCTTCTCAATTCCCCAATCCTGCCACTTCTGTAGAATCACCATGGCTATGTGCATCCATGTATCTGGAGGCTTGAAAGCAAAAAACGCAATAATCTTGTTGTTTAATTTCCAGTTTCTATCAATGTAGTGAGCTGTCAAACACATGTAGCCTTCTTGAGTAGTTGCAGTCTACAAATCAGAAGTGAAACTAATCCTGCCAGGAAGCTGAGCTAATTCTCTCTTTAAATTCTCTGTCTCATTCTCATACAACTTCAAAACGTCAGTTACAGTTGTATTCCGAGTAATAAACTTCACATCTGCGTTCAAATATTTCCACACTGAACTAACTTTCTCATATTCAGCATACGCAAACGGGAGATCATGCTGAATGATACACTTAGCTACCTTCTCACGAAAAACCATATGATCTATTTTCCTAGCTTGTAATTTTGCCTCTGCATTGACCATCATTGTAACAATATCAGCATTCCTAAGCCAAATCTTACACTTTTCCTAGTGGCAATTGTAAGATTTAGTACCGTTTTTGTGTGGATCATATGCATAATCATTCTTGCAGTGCTTGCATTGCGCTCTTTCTACTGCTTTCCCAGTCTTATCTTTCTTCCAAATCACAGTAAAATGTTCCCAACAATCTGCATACTGCTTTCTCTTCTTCGGTTCCGGATCTTCTGGTGTTGATGTCTTTTTTCGTCGTTGTCGTCTTTGATATCATTATCATTGACATCCTCATCCGAAATATCAATTCTTTGTCTTTTACGAGATTTAGATGTTTCTGCTCCATCAAATCTTCTTTGTTTGTTTTCATCAAATCTATTACGGTGGATTTCAGCCTCGATGTCTCTTTGAGACTCTAAGTCAATTGATCCAAACTCAGGAAAATCTTCAGAATCCTATAATAATTAATAAAGTACAAAACAATGAATAACTTTCGATAATTTTCCAATCAAAGTACAAAATTGATTCATAATCAATAAATCAACTTACCATTACGAATTTATATCTCAGAGACTTTGAGATTTTGGTTTGAAATTCTTCAGACATGGAGAGTTTGAGAGGCTGAGACTTTGAGTCGTTGATGTGATCAGTTTTGTGTCAAGCAAATTATGCTAAAGTCGTCTAGGTTTTTTTTCCTTAAATACTAACTTCAAAGATTCTAGATGGTGCAAAAGTTTTTTTTTTTTTTGTTTAGTCAACGTCGTTAACTAAACAAGTTCAGTTAAGTCAAGTGATTAAGTCAAAAGCACTTAACTTGAACTGAAACAAGTTTCTAAAGTAAAAAATATTACAAAGAGTTTTATGACATTAAGCAATTATAAGACAATTCACAAACAGAAATTTAATTATAGATGATATAGAGAGTTTGCTAACATTACCTGGTTCAAAAACACGTCGAGTCTTCTAGCACTTTTGATGATACTACCCTCCAATATATCAGTCATTTGTATAATCTCTACAAAGCATGCGCCCTTTCAAAGAGAAACAATCAAGATTCAAGAATACCAAATTTATATTGAGCTCAAGATCCAGGATTTGACATTCAATGTGCATAATACAAAAGTTTTACTTAACAAGTACGAAATTTATTACTAAGGTTTTTATTTTTAAGCTTATAAGACATAAAGAGAGCTCATAGTTTTAATATCTCCATGTTAGCCTAACTTATAAGACATAAAGAGAGCATGACCTCCAAGTCTAACCACTTGGAGAAACTGAGAAACAAGTAAACAAATTAGGATTATAGGCATGGCCAAAGAAAAGACAACAAGGAAAATGTTATTGAGATTCTTTATACCTCTTCATGTTTGATTGTCTGTGCGAGAGGAAGAACACTTGTTCAATCACACACTATTCAGAAAATCTTTCTCCTTGGTTTTCATTGTTCAATGCATTAACGGGTGAAGTTTCCCATCAAAAGTATTCACTAAACCTCTCACTTTTGCTGCTTTTTTTTGCACTTCCTTGCAAAGTCTTCTAATGCGTGTTTTATTTCGCTTTAGGCTTTTACCTGAAAGATCCCACGACTACTACAAGTGCACATCATATCGGAGTAATAATTTAGGATGGAATCCACAAGGATAAAAGTAGCTCAGAGAGATCCTTAAGAAGAGAGTGAAGCTAGGACCAAAATAAAGAGAGAGGGGGTAGTTGTATGTAGTGAATAAGCAAAATGAAAGACAAGTACTTAAAATAAACGATAAGCAATAAGAGAGAAGCGAGGATCGAATCCACAAGGATAAAAGTAGCTCAGAGAGATCCTTAAGAAGAGAGTGAAGCTTGGACCAAAATAAAGAGAGAGGGGGTTGTTGTATGTAGTGAATAAGCAAAATGAAAGACATGTACTTAAAATAAACGATAAGCAATAAGAGAGAAGCGTGAGGTCTGCGAGGGTTTCTCCGGATGTCATCGTTCAACAATAAGGTATAGATCCCAATTGATGAGATAACATGGTTAGGTTTGTTTACTTCCAAATTCTCGGACATACGAAACTCATTCAAGACCAGATAGCCCTAACAGCTAGTAGGTGAAAGCCGGCTATTCTCACTAATACCTCGCGTACTCAGGTGCCCTAACGGCCAGTAGGTGCTAACATGGTTTCGAGATACAGATCAAAGCATTAAGTTCAAGTTTTATTCTAGTCCATAAGTCCCTATCACTCGGCGGGCGTGCAACGATTATAGTTCTTTATTTAGTTGAGTTAGTTCAAGCATTTATACAAGATTCTGCCAAGTATAAAATACCTAAGATCATGTACTAGGTGGCGTTCCGGACATACATGCATTAAGATTAAACTCAACTAGAAAGAATAGTGTAAGCGATCAAACAAAATCATAGAAACTGCCAACCTAAACTTGATCTAAAGTCCCCATGAATTCCCCTTTGAAACCCCCTCAAACCCAACTAGAGATCTGCTCGCTCATGGCAAAGGAGCTAATCAAAAGTTGGGTTAAGTAAACCATAACAAAAAGATAAATAAAACTTAAAAATTGTTTAGAGATTACTTCTTTGAATGTAGAACACAAGAGGCAAAGCTCCACCTTAAAGAGTCTTATAAAAAACGAAAGAGAAAGAGAGAGAGATGGTGATCTTCGAGCTCAAGAGGTGCGGCGGCGAGTTGGTAGCTCTCGGCGATGGCTAGCGTTTGCTTGTGATGAAGGCACACCTATGGTTAGGGCTTAGAATAAGTATTTATACTTGATGGCCAAGAATTAGGTTTAGGAGTAAGAACGTCAATCCGCCGGATAGGTAAGTGATCGGGCCGAGTAGTGGGCTTCAGGGAAGGACTTGGGCGTGACCTAATGGTCAGTGGAAAGCTTCTCGGATCTGCCTGGGAATTGATTGTTTTTTTATACTTTTAGCTTCAAAACTCTTAAAACCGTCTTGGCTCGTAGAATACGTGTTTCTCCTCTTCTTGGCTCTAGAATGGCACCAAAAGATCTCTGAAACATAAGAAAACAATAGCTAAAAAGGGCTAAAAAGCTGTGGTATCAACTCCCCCAGACTTAAACTTGGCTTGTCCTCAAGCAAACAAAAGAACAAATCTGGTGGAGAGATTTGAAAATTGCGGGAACTCTCTTGTTAATAGTGACCGTATCTCGAATATATCCTACAGACCACATTAAACAAAAGTTGTGTTGGAGCGGCCGCTCAATAGTCCTACACCTTTCTCGTCCTTGTCCATCCGCTTTGATCCTACAGAACTTTGAATTCACGTTAGTCAACTCTTTACATTCTTTGAAATGTTTGGCGTGGTCTTTCTCTTTTGAAGGTGTCAGGGAAGACGGAGCTTGGTATGAAAGGGGAATTTGGTTTTTATGTGGTGGAGTTAAAGTATTTAGGGTTACCGAATAGTCTCGAATGCAGGATATGTAGCAAAACCGCAAGAGAGAACAGATCAGTTGAGGTCCATAGTTTCCAACCACTTCTTCTTTAAAATACCTCCTTCTCCTTTACTTCTTTCATACTTTCGGTTCCCCTAAACTTAGATTTTTCCGAGGGGGCTCTCTTCTGTAATCGGCTCATCTCTCCTTTAGGTGGCCATGTCTTTCCTTGGAACTATGCTACTAGACTCTCTTGGTTGTAATGTTTCATTTCCTTCCTTTTTCATTTCTTTTCTCATTTCTTTTTTTTTAGATTATTTTTTATGGAAGGGGAAACAAAACTTCTAATCACCGAGTCTAATAAGCATACCTTTTTGAATTGGTTTCAAGGAAGAATAACCTCTTAGGCCGCATTGTTGCAATCTCTCTATTACTTCCTTCTTTTGTCTTTGTGGCGGGAAACTGTGTTGTTCCTTTCTCTCCGACGTTTTTGCACATATCTGCTAAATGAAAAAGGAAAAGAGAATGCATGAGGCTTAAAAAGAGGATATAGTTTACGGGTAGGAACCACTGAAAGTGAGTGGCCATTCAGGATCAACAGAGAGTGGTAAAAAGGGATAAGAAGTCTTGAATGTATATGCTCGTTTCCCCGATCTAACACCTCTTCATGAGAAAGAATTAAGTTTCGGTTAATCGTCCAATATAGGGTAGAGTTGACGTTGGATCCAACAGAAATTTCCACGGGGTTAAACTTTCAGGGGACGGTCTGGGTGTAGTGTTCAAGATTGGTTGTTCCTTGTAACCCTGTAAGTGTTCCTCAAGAAACAATTCTCAACACATAATGGTCAATCATCATCATATAACATGATCACAGTTCCTTACTGTTTTTGACTCAATAAAACATTACTCGATAATAAAGAAAAACTTTTTGCTTAGTTAGAACATAGTGGTGTAAAAAGTGGAAAAATGTTTCAAGTCAACAAAATAGAGAGTAGCATTAGTAGTAACAGATTCATTAACCCCCCAGACTTACTTCACTCCGTCCCGATGTAAAAATAAGAATAGGGATGAATCTGTGAGAAAGATAGGTTAAGAACAATGTCACCTTGGTTGTGGTGACTAACCGGATGATCTCTCTCCTTGCTTAACATCAGCCATACTCGGCTTAGGATGGTCGAATTCAATGATATTAATCTCCATTTGCATCTTCCTCGAAACAAAAAACTAAAACCACCAATAGCTTTAACATAACAAAATAAAAAAAAACATATCTAAGAGAGAATTGATCTTGTTTTTGTCAATATGGCCACGAATAAAATCAAATTCGTGGTGACGGATGGTGTCAATGGATGGCTGGCCAGGTGCTGTGCTTCGCCGAAAGGGTGGAGTGGGTGAGAAATAAGCGGCTGGGTGTTGGTTGGGGTCGCCGGCCATTGGGATGCGCAGAATGGTCATGGGTCAAACGAATCCATTGTCGGGCCGATCGGCCGTGGCGGTGCAACTTCACTTATCCATTCACGTGTTGGCCATCATTGGCCGAGTCTTGGCTGGCTAAGTTTTGGGTCGGCCGAACAGGCGGGCGTGATAGTATGTTGCCCAGGTCGTCGGGCTTGCTCTGCTGCCAGGTAGGGCAGCTCTGGCCAAAGTGTGGCACAGCCGGGCGCCCTCCGACCAAAGGTTGGAGCGCATGGGCGGGCTACGGCCAAAAATTGGCACGACCGGGCCGGCTTCTTCATGCCGTGCCAGTTACTCGAATCAGTAGTCGGGCCGTGTGTCACGGTGCCAAGTGACGGGTCCAGGTGACCCTCCTTCTTTCTCTTCTTTTTGGGTTTTTTCTGTTTTCTGTTTTTCTATTCTTTTTTGTGTTTTTATAAAAACCTGAAACAAATATTGAAAAGATCAAAAGCAAAAGCAAAATCTAAATCCTAAGGAAAAGTAGCTACCTAGTTGGTTGTCTCCCACTCAGTGCTCTTGTTTAACGTCGTTGGCTCGATATTTAGGTCTTACTAGCCGTAGTAAGCCGGGTTGTTCCTCCCTAAGCGAGCTCTCTTGGATTGGAACTCTTCTGGTTGTTCTCTCGAGTTCTCACCGCTTGAATCTGTTCTCCTTCTTGCAGTGGGATAAATGGTACCATCTAGTGAAATACTTCGTCATCAATGTTGGGGAAGCATACCTTTTGATTAGGCCAATCCATTCTGGCGCCGGTTGTGGCTAGGAACGCTCCTCCTAGTATGAGCTGGGAGGGTCTTCCTTTCTCGACCTTTGTGACATGGAAATCGGTTGGTACATTACACCTTCTGATTCGAACATAAACATTGCGGACTATTCTTTCAGGAACCGTGAAAAATGAATCCGCAAGCCCGATTCGTAAATTCAAAGGTTATAGCTCTTTGATTCGAAGCTTTTTCGATGTCTCCTTTGTCTTAATGTTGATGCAAGATCCGGAATCGCATAGGGCATCTTTGAATTCAACACCTCGTATAGAACAGCTCAGAACGAATCTTCCCGGACTCTCTATCTTTCGAAGAGTGTTGAACGGTTTTAGGTGGTGTAGGTTTCCTCATATAGCTTCTTCATTTCTCTTCTTGTTTCACAACTCTCAAGAAAGAAACGGTCAATATGGTAAGCCGAACAAGCTTTAGAAAAGGGTGTACCTCGTCGTAGCTTAGCAACGGCTTGGTTAAAATCTCTGAGTCGTCTTAAGCTTATCATGCGTGGGTGCCATCGTTCTTCTAGAAGCCTGAGCCGGTTGTAAACGCTTGTTCTTCCCAGAGGGTCTTCATCCCTTTCGTCAATCTCTCCTTCTTCTTGGTCATGGGGTTCTTGATAGGTCGTAACCACATCACAAGATACATGAGGGTTGGAGTATTCTTCTTCGCTCTCCATGGGTTCATTCCCTCCAATGCGTGTTGATAAGTCCTTAACTTTCTTATCTAAATCAAGAATCCTATCAAGTAGCTCCACATACTTCCTTGAGGATTCCATGGTCACCCTTCTAATTGATGCTCGGATGTGTGATTGATCTTCAACGTTCTTGACTTGGCTCTCTTCAACCTCGCCTTGTCTCCTAATCACACCCTTTAAAGCTACATCTTCTTTCGCGTCCTTATCTTCTAGTTGATTGATTCCCGATTGGAGTCTCCATATGCTTTCATAAATCCCTTCGGTCTTAGATTGGATTCTCCTTAGGTCATCTTGGCTAATCGACCCAAAACCTTTATCGGAGCAAGATGACCATCCATGTTTGTCTCCAGGGTCGAGTTCGTCATTGCTCGCTGCTAGAATGGGCCCTTCGGATAAGGTCTCATGAAACATATTTTGTTGGTAACTTAAATCACCGACCCTTCTTTGTTCCTCATACAAAAGGTCCTCAAGCTTATATATCCGGCTTCCCAGGTTCACACTATTGTCAGATAAGGCTCCAATCTTCGCATCACAGTCCTTATCCGAATTTGTTATTTGCCTCAGCAATGCCTTAGTGTTGATGGTGTTATCTTGGGCGCTCTTAAGGTGTCTCTCCTGCTCCTCTTCGATCTTCTTGAACCTTTCTTCGTTAGCTTCAGCTTCTTTAACCCGTAGGTTTTCTGATTTCTTGAATTTTACAAAGAGGCCGTCGACTTTACTCAAGAGAGTAACTTCGATGTCATCGAGCCTTGCATTGAGCTTTCTTGTATCCAAAGCTTGTTGATCTAAGAATTGGCTCACCAAGATCTCAAGGCTTTCTTCATGAGTCTTGTGCTTCCAAGGCATGTGAGAACGGTCTCAGGTTGATATCATAGGCATGACGGGCGGTTGGTAGTGTTGGCCGGATACCTCTCTTTGGCACTTCTCGGATAGGGGGTCCGAAAACGACTTGGTTGGGCTCTTCGGGCTGTATCAAGGTCTTCACCAACATGAAAAGGGAGGTTAGTTTGTATAGCACCCAAGCTTACCCTAGGGTTAGCTTCTTCTAGAGACCCAAGTTGCCTGAACCTAGAGTTTGCGGGAACTCCTCCACTGGTAGTCGGATTGCCATGCAAGAGTGGACATTCGTGAGCTCTTCGTCTTCTCCTTCTTCACTAGAAAATTCGGTGAGTTCATCACTTTCTTCTGAAAGTTTTTCGAATCGGTTTCCTTGACTCTCAAGGCAAAGTTCTTATTTTTCGGTTTCAAGGCTTTCTTCTCTGGAATTGTGTTCGGCCATCTAGTATTCTTCTAATGAGATGGCTTCTTCTTCTTCTAAGTCCTCTTCTTGCTCGATTTGGTCTTGGGGAGGAACATTAGGGATTGAAATCCCTAGGGTTTTTATTGGGTCAAGATTTCCATTTTCGGAATAGGAATTTAGATCTTATCCTTTTTGCACTAGGAATCCGATTTCTTTTTTTGTTTTCCTCCTCATATCGGGCTTGGGCCTTAGGAAACTCATCTTCTTCTTGGCAAGATTGGTTGCTTTTCCATTCCGACAATTCGTTTGATTTGGTGAGCTTCTTCTCTAGCTCCTCCATCTTCCAATTCAGATGACTCTCAACTGTATCAACAACAAATCCAACATTGACGATTCTCGTGTTTTGGTCGTGGAGATCGTCTTGATGATTGAGGAGAGTGTTATCGATATCAACAAGTGTCCCCACCATATGTTCGAGTCGATTAGTGAGGTCATCGAACTTCTCCTCAAATTTGCTTCCATCTCCATTAGCTTTAAGTTGATTCTCTTCACATCTTCTTGATGGCTATCAACAAAGTCTTGGAGAAGACCAATGAGTCTATCTTCTGGTTCAGCAGTTTGGTAGGGCTCATTAGTTTGGTAAGCATAATTATTCGGATGAACATCTACACTCATCACCTCCTGCAAGTATCTTTGGTCATAGTTGTGACCTTCATGGCGGGCAACTCCATAAGGATGAGAAGAGTGAGGTCCTCCCACGCGCTGATCTCTTGGGGATGGGACGCAGGTGGAAGGGGCTAACCGAACGATTAGCTTGTGGCCGATTTTGAACAAAGGTGGCAGATTGATCATGAGAGTATTGATTGTTCCTGAAAGCGCCTCCATTAGACGATTGAGATTGCCAAGACCCGCCATGCATTTGGGATGCATCGGGCGTGTAGTGGCAAATAGAGAAATGTGATCCGCGGTTTGAGCTGTGATTCACATTATGGTAGTAGCCATTGGGATAATTCCTCGAATTCATCCTTTAAACTTCCTGAAACAAAGAAAAACAAAAACAAAAAATCAAAGCAAAGTGTCCTAGAGTTCACTCTAATCCTTGGACTTGTGGAACAAACAATCTCTCCCCGGAAATGGCGCCAAAATGCTTGATGCGTATTTTATTTCGCTTCAGGCTTTTACTTGAAAGACCACACGACTACTACAAGTTCAAAATATATGGGAGTAGTACTATAGGATCGAATCCCGACCAGGGATGGACGTAAACTCGTAAGCTATCGAGGTAAAAGGAGAGAAGTAGCTCGGAGAAATCCTTAAGAAGAGAGTGAAGCTAGGACCAAAATAAAGAAAGAGGGGGTTGTTGTATGCTATGAATAAGCAAAATAAAAGACAAGTACTTAAAATAAACGATAAGCAAAAAGAGAGAAGCGTTAGGTCTTCGTGGGTTTCTCCGGATGTCATGGTTCAACAATAAGGTATAGATCCTAATTCAGGTGATAACATGGTTAGGTTTGTTTACTTCCAAATTCTCGGACATACGAAACTCATTCAAGACCAGCTAGTTGAGTAGGTGAAAGCCGGCTATTCTCACTAATACCTCGTGTACTTCGGCTAGTAGGTGCTAACATGGTTTCGAGATACAGATCAAAGCATTAAGTTCAAGTTTGATTATAGTCTATAAGTCCCTATCACTTGGGGCGTGCAACGGTTATAGTTCTTTATTCAGCTAAGTTAGTTCAAGCAATTTTACAAGATTCTACCAAATATAAAATACCTAAGATCATGTACTAGGTGGCGTCCCAGACATACATGCATTAAGATTAAACTCAACTAGAAAAAATAGTGTAAACGATCAAACAAAACCATAGAAACTGCCAACCTAAACTTGATCTTAAGTCCCCATGAATTCCCCTTTGAAACCCCCTCAACCCCAACTAGAGATCTACTTGCTCATGGCAAAGGAGCTAATCAAAATTTGGGTTGAGTAAACCATAACATTAAGATAAATAAAACTTAAAAAGGGTTTACAGAATAATTCTTTGAATGTAGAACACAAGAGGCAAAGATCCACCTTAAAGAGTCTTATACAAAATGAAAGAGAAAGAGAGAGAGATGGTGATCTTCGAGCTCAAGAGGTGGGGCGGCGAGTTGGCAACTCTCGGTGATGGCTAGGGTTTACTTGTTATGAAGGCACACCTAGGGTTAGGGCTTAGAACAAGTATTTATACTTGAGGGCTAAGAATTAGGTTTAGGGGTTAGAACGTCAATCCGCCGGATAAGTAAGTGATCGGGCTGAGTAGTGGGCTTCAGGGGAGGAGCCTAATGACGGTGTCACAAAGAGAGAAGGACTTATGCATGACCTAATGGTCGGTGGAAAGCTTCTCGGAGCTTCCCGGGTTCAAGTCTCCTTGGTCGGATGCTTTTTGGATTTATTATTTCCAAACGCCCAATTCTTGACATGTCTTCACTCTTGGGGTCATATCTTCCAAACGGCTTCATGGATTTCTTTGATTTGACTTCGACGTTAATCTTGACTCTTCTACCTTTCCATGCATACCGAAATATCTCGTTGCCGTGATGAGGAAGACCTGGGCTGGATGCTTAACTTCTGAAGTACTGGAATTGATCGCTTTTTGATACTTTTAGCTTCAAAACTCTTAAAACCTTCTTGGCACCTAGAATACGTGTTTCTCCTCTTCTTGGCTCAAGAATGGCACAAAATACTCTCTGAAACATAAGAAAATAATAGCTTAAAAGGGCTAAAAAGGTGTGTTATCATCTTGCAGTTATGATCTTCCAAGAACTCATCTGCAACATCTCCGTCTTCATCAATCTAAAGCCGCATCGAGTACCAACGTAGTCCTTGAGGTTTGCTAGTAAAATTCTTGGCTCTTACTTTAAATTGAGTCAATGCCATCAAGAAGAACTCAATGACCCAAATACATATAATCGCATAGAGATAATTGAATAATCTTGGCAAGATAAATCTTCTTGCTTATTATCATCTCTCTCTACCAATATAACCAATTAAGATTCTTTAAAGCCTTTATTTTAGCATGGGTGGCTTATGAGTAATACTCAACCATCTACTTTTCTTCTACCACAACTAATCATGCAACAAGCTAAAACATATATCATTGACATGGCAGTATCTTAAGGACTATACATTAACTTCACGAGCAAAGATGAATGAACTGAGTAAGAAAAGAGAATGAACTACAATTACAAAGACATCTAATTCTATAAGATCATTCAGAGAATTGGGAAAAGCCATAAAGAAATGACGAAGGTAAAGTTATCTACTAAAGCATATAAAGTATCGTTTATAAATCACAAACATATCGAAGCTAATTATGAGGCCATATTAAGGTGAAAACAAAGCAAGGCACCGACACAAAACATGAAATGAATATAGGCCACAAAGACTACTGAGTTTTCACTAACTTACAAACCAATTCACACTCCAACTTAATGTGATTCAACCAAAGACATATCATGACTTGTCGACGAACAAGCATGTCTAATGCAACTTAACAGACGAACAAGTGATATGGTTAGAAATTTGGCTGGTATTTTACCTCCTTGACCTCCTCAACTGCATAGTATGATTTTGTGGGAATTCCAAGTTCTATAGGTTCGACATCAATAATGACCAACATTGGATTTGGAACGTAGCTGCAACACTAGAAACTAAGATTAAAACTGAAGTAATAAGGTCTACCAAGAGAGGAGAGATAGATTATGAATGCTTTAAAACAAGAATTCAATTTTATTAACATAGATTTATGTATCTGAGAGTGTTTGATATAAAACAAACCTGCAGTAAATCAAATTCCCGGGATAAGCCCATGTCTTCAGACTTCAAGTGAGTAAGCATGACCTCCGAGTCTAATTTAGCAGAGGAAGACTTCAGGCGAAGATCCAACAACTTCAAATTGTTTCCGAGGTCTCCAAGTTGGATCCATCAACGTTGGTGCTGCTACCGACGATTTTTAATTCTTAACAGAGGATTCGTATTTAGGGATCACATATCAAAATTCAGAGGATTCACGTTTAAGTATCACAGATCAAAATTCAGAGTAACGGTGCAAAAGAAGAACCCGGCCAACCCGCAAATCCACGGTGAAAAACATTTCTCTAAACTTTGATTTTACTGTTATGTTCTGTGATTCAACTAACTTTTCAACATAATCCAAATAACTTTTTTTTTTTTTTTAGTTTATAATTTTATTTAGTTTTCAAATTTCATTTTATTTTAGACCATGGGTTAAATCTTATACAACATTTTTTGTTTACACACTTTAAGTTATTTTACAATTTAATTAAACTTACTTAATTTTGAACTTTATGATAATAACTTAATAACATGAATCTTATTCATATAAATATTTAGTTATATAGTAAATGCCAAATAATACTACAATATAACTATAAGAGTTACATCTTATTAAATATAGATATACTTTATAGTTTACAAAATCATAAATTTATAAATAATAAAATAAAAGGAAAAGAATCAACCCGTAGTGTACCGCTTAATAAGTTGGTATCTATAATATTTAGATTCTATAAAAAGTTTATGATATTAATAATAGGGTTTGTTACACAATGAAGCACTTTCGGAGAAACTTAATTCACTTTAGACACTTTAAAAACTAGAGGCACTTTGTCTTGCTTTTGGAGTGAAATAAGATATATATACCCCCACTAATTCGTTTGAGATATCACTACAAACCGGTTTATGGTTTCGTTTGGTATTGGTTTAAAATATACGGTTATAATGGTCGGTTTAGAAAACCAGTTTGGGCGTGACGACGATCGTCGGATTTCAATAAATTAAACGGCCGAGATTAAACATTGTAACTTCCCTTGCTTTCCGTGTTTAAAAAAACTGAAAAACGAGATCCATTGAAACACATAAGATTCTGGGTTTCAATCATCGATCTTTGGCCAATTGTCGTGTCCGAGGTACGATTGTAGAAAACTGATATCATGAAATTAAAACGAAATTTCGTGGCATTCTATTTGTTACAGGAATCAGAATATAACCAATTTTTTTTTTGTTTATATGTACAAGAATCGGGGACGACTATATCATGGTTATATGTGGAGAGTGGTTTTGTTCTTCGACTGGAGAGTGGAAATTGGAGATATGTAACCAACTTTTTTCAAGGGTTGTACCAATTCATGAGGGAATAACATTGGTTGCGTTGAACGAAGCAATTCTGCAGGAGTTTGGCGTCAAGGGTTTAAATCCTCTATTAAGTTACTCTGTACCGAATAAGAACATGTTTGCAACAAAGGATAAAACTCCACCGGTTCTGGTTACAAGCGAGATTAGACTTCTGAAGAATCATACTGCTATCTGGCTGAATATTTGCATCTAATGAAGCTAACTAATCCTGGAACAATAACACATATAGAAACCGAAAGAGATGTTGTAGATGAGAGCAAAGAGAGGTTTTTGTATATGTTTTTAGCTTTTGGTGCCTCGATAGCAGGATTTAAGCATCTGAGAAGGATATTGGTTGTTGATGGAACACATTTGAAAGCAAAGTACAAAGGGGTCTTACTAACAGCGAGTGGTCAGGATGCAAACTTCCAAGTCTATCCACTTGAATTTGCTATTGTGGACAGTGAGAATGACGAGTCTTGGACTTGGTTCTTTATGAAGTTGGAGCGGATTATTGCAGACAGCAAAACTCTGACTATATTATCAGATAGACACTCGTCAATCCTTGTTGCTGTTAAGAGAGTTTTTCCGCAAGCAAATCATGGGGCTTGTATTATTCACCTTTGTAGGAATGTCCAAGCTAAGTACAAGAACAAAGCTTTAACGCAGTTAGTAAAGAATGCAGGATATGCGTTTACCGGTACAAAGTTTAAAGAGCTTTATGGTCAGATTGAATCCACGAACCAAAATTGCGGTAAGTATCTACATGATATAGGGATGGCTAATTGGACAAGGCATTATTTCAGGGGACAACGTTTCAATCTGATAACTAGCAATATAGCGGAGACGTTAAACAAGGCATTAAACAAAGGTCGATCGTCACATATTGTGGAGTTGATAAGATTTATCACGTCTATGTTAACTAGATGGTTTAATGCGCGTCGGAAGAAGTCTCTCGAACATAAAGGTCCCGTTCCTCCGGAAGTTGACAAGCAAATAACAAAAACCATGTTAACAACTAATGGGAGCAAGGTTGGGAGGATCACCAACTGGAGCTACGAGATAAATGGCATGTTAGGTGGAAGAAATGTTGTTGATCTTGAGAAGAAGCAATGTATTTGCAAGAGGTATGATAAACTCAAGATCCCTTGCAGTCATGCTTTGGTGGCTGCGAATAGTTTTAAAATTTCCTACAAGGCTTTAGTTGATGACTATTTCAAGCCCCACGCATGGGTTTCGAGTTACCGGGAAGCAGTATTCCCTGAAGCTATTGGAAGAGACGAAGAAATACCAGAAGAGCTTGAACACCGATCGATGTTGCCACCATATACAAGGAGACCATCAGGGAGGCCAAAGGTAGCCAGAATTCCATCAACAGGAGAATACAAGGTAAGAAAGTTTTTTTGCATAATGTGGTTTGTACATGGTAAATGTAGAAACCTAAGACTAGAAGGATGAGCAGAACCGGTGCTCGAGGTGCAAAGGCACGGGTCATAACAGGACAAGTTGTACAAATCCAATTTGAACCAGTTGTTACGGTGGACGACTCTGAGATTGCTATTTAGGATATTAATTGTTTTTCTTTTGTAATGTAATGCGTAGGTGTAAAACATATAAATATTTATTGAGTATTGGATGCTAATTAGGTTTTTCATTTATACTGCTTATGTTACACCAGGGACTCGCAAGAATGTCGCAGAAAAGGTACAAGTAGATGAAAATCAAATATTTCTGTTTTCTATCCAAATATAGTTGACCAACAGATCATATCGAATCGTTTGATTCAAATAGATCTATTTGTAAAATTAGTTTGATTTACATGCTTCAATATTGTAAGATACCCCAATCAGTTATATGTTGAAAAATTAGTTATTGTGAGCAAATTATTTTTAGATCATCTCAGATTTTAAAAAATGGAATTAGAACCTATCAGCCATGTAAACAAACATCTTTTCCCATTATATTCCTTTTTAAAACTTATGCAATTGCCAAATATTTGCTAAAAAACATCGTAATGTAAAAGTGCATGTAAGGTTAGAAGTTTGTTGGTTTTGAATAAACAATGTGAACATTTATTGAATTGGATAATATAGAATAGAGAATATCGACTAATACATGTGATTTCATATTATATAGCTTAGTTTTTAATAATAAAAAAACCTTTAAAAACTTGGGAATGAAATGGATGTCTCTGAATATTTACATGTAGATAAAAAATGAATATTTATATGTCTATCCACATACCCCAGACCAATCAGATATAACCAATCTTTAGTATTTTTGGAATTAGTATAGTCGGAAAATTTTGCTATGCATGCTCCAAAATCGAAAGAGTCCCTATAAGTCATGATAAACGAGAAAGATGTTCACTAGTTTATACGTTAAATACAAGAGAGAAATACAATTTCATAATAAGATTACATTAATAAACTAGATAAAAGAGGGAAACAAAAGAGATAGTTATATTCTGAAAGTGGGTAACTAATGTTTGTAAATAAACTAGGAAAGCAAAAGGATGTCTCTGAAGAGGAAGAAGTAGATGCAATGTGAACATCTCTCACCATTATATTCGTTGTAAAATTCATGGATGAGCCAACAGTCTGGATAATCCTCATAATAAAAGAGCTCAGCGAAAGATCCGAATCGTTTTGGTTCCGAATCAGAAATGTGGTCAATTAGTGTCTTGGCCATGATATCTACATCTGTAAAACACTTGCTCTCTCATTTGAAAGTATTAAAAGCGTCTAATACTTCATTACCTGCGCAGCGGTTTAGAGCAATGTAAAGAAGTTTGGCTATAGGAATGACATCTTTACAATCATTCAATAATGAAATGGCGCCTATCAGGTCGAGAGAACAGAACCCTAGCCTCAAGCTCTGGAGATACATTGCGTAAGGGTTTCGTTTTGCAAGACATTTTGAGTAGAATGAGAAGTGAACAGAGTCGGGCGAAGACATGTTGATGAAGTCAGGGCTTTTATCTAAACGAAATCGGGATAGTGTCTCGAAAGATTAGTGCGAGAATTGGTTCCGGAACGTATAATCTTGACCAGAGATTTCCCTTCATGACCAAATTTAATCCAGTTTTTCAAATCCTCAATTCCTTCTTCTGATACGTGGCTAACAATTAGTGCGAGAATTGGTTCCGGAATGTATAATCTTGCAATCTTCCTCTGTTGACAACACAGACGAAAAGTTATAGAAGTTACGTATACTTTGTGGAATGAATGTAAACTATATTGTTTAAAAAAATGAAAAATTTAACATGTGTGTCGCTAGGTTGTGTGATAGAATGTAGACATTTGGATGATGTACTCATTTTGTCAATCTGTTGCGAATAACGAAAGAGTAAGATGTGATGGAGAGAGAAGTTTTAGTACTGATCAAAACGGTTTACAAATGACTAATAAAAACAGAGTAATTAATTGGAAGTTTCTCTTAATAGGTCACAATCGTGAGGAATGAAGCTTAGTGGGGAGTATGGGTTCAGTTATTTATTAACTCTAAATATAAAAGCTACCACTTGAATTCCATTAAAGCAATTTCATATACAAAAATGCAAGTCATAGTTCTGAAACAACTCTAATCATTTGTATAATAATTGTGACACCATATCGTTGAAGACTCGAACAATATATAAATAAAGTTGGAGAAATATGCAAAACAAACTAATACATAAAATCAAGAATAAAAAATTAGATTCAAATATGTTTTCTGCAATTGAGAAGAACGATAAGATGAACATAAATGAAATTGGTACTTCTGAAAGTATTACTTATGAAATGTGTGCAATTTCCTGGGACAGGTAATAGTAAATACATGTGTTACACCACTGTCCCTCGTACTCATTGAGGTTCTGATGGTCCGACCAACACTCACCATAATCCTCGAACTCCAAGGATTTTTTGTATGTCCCTTGGCGACGTGGACCAACCTCGTTGATATGGAACATTAGTTTATCTGCGAATAAGTCGACTTCACTAAATTTGTAGTACTTTCGCTTGTACTGAATATAAAATTCCAACGGAATTGATCCAGCGCAACTATGGAGCACGATGTAAAGTAGACCAGCATGTGGGAAAACGTCCTTTATGCCATCCAATATAGCAATTGACTCCTGGAGCTCAAACATATGAAATGCCAGCACTAAACTATGAAGATATAGGGCGTACGGATTTTTTGCGGTGAGGCATTTGGTGTAAAACATGTGGAAACCAGACGATTCTTCAGCCATATGAATAAAAAAAGGGGACTTATCTATTCGAACAGAAGAAAGGGTTTCACTTGAAAAAACAGCGGCTTTTCCATCAGGACCTGATTGAATCCAAGCCTTTAACATATCTACACCGTCCTCAGAAACTAAGCTGACTATTTTAGTTGCTACGTAATCAAGCATGTGGAAATCAGGGAACGGAGGACGCTGAAAGAAAATGCGTACCAACGTTAACACCAAATTTGTGAGGCTATATACTAATTCAAAAACAAAATTTCGCAATTTTTGGATCAATTTCAGTCTATATAAAATGAGTGCCTCAATTCGATTGAAATTTGTTTTGGGTTAACATTACATGTAGGTTAAAATGAACCAAAGGTTGACGAAGAGGCTACACGGCAAATTGACGAAGGGGCAAGGGCGCTTGGGGATTGCCAGTAATGTCTAGTAGGGGACATTGGTCGAGGGTGAGTACATTTTCTTTTCTCGCAGACGATTTTTGGCATTTTGGATTATCAAATTAGTATAATACTGAAAGTGAACAAATAACGATCTAAGGAATTTGAAGAATCACGGATAATTAAAGAGGACCGAACTAGGCTGAAGGGAAACGGATTTGAGATCGTGATGAAATGGGAACCCTAATTCTCTGGATAAATGAATAGAGAGTGGTTTGGTGGAGCGATGGATTACTGAATATAATTAGTGGATCTTACAAATATTCCAAAACATTGTTTGTGATAGTAAATTAGATATGTCCATATTCTCACGTCCATGAATATATATACGCATGGTCTATAATATATTATATAGACGTGCTACAGTGATTTGTTACAGCCAATTTAGCCGGAACTTATTTATGGGGATTTAGGTTCTTTTTTTTTGTTTTCTTTTTTTCATAAATATGAGAAGAGATTAGGTTTTACATTCATAGACCGAAGTCATTAAAGAAAAAAGTAATTGTTAAAAGGAAAAGACTTCACTTATATAGAAATGTAGATAAAATGTAAACAAGAATTAACATAACAACAAAACAGCAGAAACAGAAGTTTAAACAGTTTGAGTAAGTTATTATGGTTTGACGTTTTACAAACAGTTGTGATCCTGTATGTGGGTAATTCTTCAGTTTTAAAACAGTTCAACAATGTTCCATAGGTGAACTTAATTCAGACACTTGATTACTATTGTACTGCTTAATCTAAGTTTTTGTTGCAATAAATAAAAAGGACAAACTTTGAATAAATAAATAACTTTTTTATTAATATATAATATCATTTATAAAAATATTAAAACATTGTTGGAGGTAAACATAAGATGTGAAAAAAAGAAAAGAAGATGAGATAACAATTCTAAGCAACAAGCACTTTGATAGTTCTAAGCATCTTCCATTAGTCGACAACCATTTTGATTTCTTCAACTTCCTCAACATCAGCTTCGGGATACATGGTTGATATTGGCGCATGGCTAACAATCTTAAACCAGTTATAACCTGGATAATATCTAACAACCTTCCACCAAGCAAGTGCAATAACAATATTGTTCTTGCGAAATGCCCGAAATCTTTTCTCCAAATCCACTGTAATTTGTCTATACGCCTCGCATTCCAATGTATCTTTGCTGAAAATCAGTAAAAATATGAGATTATATACTAACCTTACTACAAAAATGTATAAACATGATATGTTTGAAAAAAAACTGAAAATTGATGTTAAAGAAATGTACTTTTTATCCATGATCATGAACGGCAGTTTGAATCCGGCCGTATCTTTCCCGTTACTTGCGGTATTAGTGAGAATCCCAACATTCACGAGTGCACCAATAACATCTATAAGAAAATATGTCAGAGATATGTGTTTAAAAAAATATTTTTTTTGAAAAAAGTGAATGGAATTTATGAAGAAGCCATTACTTACCAACCAAGGTATGTTTGCCAACAACATCATCCACAATGTAGTCAAATGGAGTGAACTTGTTTAGTAAACCGGTTACTAAAGGTGTGGAAGAAGTGATAATGGTGTGATCCATGAATAGAATGCGAAACTCATGAGGAGTTGTTCTTATTGGTTCGCAGTTAGGTCGAACAAGAAACGTACTTATCGTTTTCCATTGATTCTCTTGGATCCTGTCAAAGTAGAAGGTAGAGAAACGAGGTCCGATGGTTGCTTCTATCTGGGTGCCCTGTTACAAACAACAATTTAGGGGTGAGGGATACACGGGTAAATAAAAATTCCGCAAAATGCAAAATAAATTGAAGAAAATTGTTTACCCATTCATCGGCCAAGACAAGACGTAGTTTGAAAGCGTTCGGGTTGAGAATTCTTTGTAAATTCTTAATACCATGACACAAATGGTTCAGCCAGTAACCATCGGAGACAACTCGTAAAGATTTTGATGGTTAACCATCGTGAACAGGAGAAGTAAAGAGTAACGAAAACTGAGAAATATGGTAAGCTTTAGTTTTGTTTTGCGTTTGTGATGTGGTTGTCTTGATGAAATCGTGACTAGCAGTTGAATTTATACAAACTGAAACGATGTAAACTATAATAACGACGTGTTGATTCGTCCAAGGAATTAAACGTTGTAACTTTTAATTAAAAACGTTGGTTCTATGATAGTTCAATAAAGTAAAATATAGTTTGAAATACGGTATGGGAATTTAATGTGTCTTGTACTAAGCAGAAATACGGCTTGACCTCGGAAATTCATCTTGAAGCAGGTTGCGGATATCATCAATTTATATGTGTTCATAATCTATTTTTCTATCCAAAATAACATGTCCACCGATAACCGTCCATTTGGATGTAAATTAAATTCTTGATCTGAGTTATATGACCCAAAAGGGTTAGCATTTGAGAATCTTTTTCTGGGGATTTAACTTATTCAAACTTGCTCAACAGATTCATGTCAACCAAAAAAGTTAGTTGGGGGAATGAATGAATTTACCTAGGATTAAACTTCAAAAGATATAAGATATATCAAGTATAGCAATGTACATGACAAGATAACAATGGACATAACATTATGAACATATTGATTTCTATGCTTCATACTCTCCGTAAAGCTCCGCCCATACAGTAGCTCTATAGCATTCGGCTGCAAAATTCTCATATGCTATTGGTTTGTACAATACAACATTCAAAGCATGTGGATTTTTGGCTTCAAGACATTTTGTGAAGAAATGATAGTAGATGGAGTGCGTCATGGACCACCACATGTAATAACGAGATTTGTCAAGGCGGACACAACTTAGAGTTTCCTTTGAATACACAGCCTATTTAAATAGTGTTCCAGCTTTCACAAAGGGTTTCAAAGCATCCACGCCTTCTTCAGCAACATAGCTAACAATTTTATCAACTATTGGTGCCGGTATGTGAATTTTAGGGATAATAGCAATCTGCGTTAAAAAAAAAAAAAAGGTAGGAAACAATGGTTTTTTTGTTTATGTTGGATGTCAAACGTATAAGACTATAGCTTATGATACGCTGCACTATCTTTTTGACACCTGAAACATATGAGGGTTCACTCATGTCGACCTTCGTTAACTTGAGCATTATTTCTATGTTTTGAAGTTGAAACTGATGAAATGGGTATGGAAGAAACTTAAACGAATCGTGGGAGGTTTTTGTAGCTAGAGATTATTATGGTTAGATTAATTTTTATATTTTTCCGGTTTATTAAAAGTTGTAGTTGGAAAGGTGGGAATATTCCCGTAATAGCGAAGTTTATCAATGTTATGGAGGGAAGTAAATTTAGATTGTTCTTTCAAGGTAAAAGAGAATAATAATATTCTCTATATAACTACCACATGATCTACATATCCACATAAACTTTTTTATTTTTAGTTAACTAAATTAGGAATATTTACTTTTACAGTGTCGCTCCAAATCAAAACTTATCTCCGTAACACTTGCGAAATGGTTAAGATAGGGAATATTCTGCTTTTCAAATTTCAGTTTGTGTGGCAAAATTAAAGGAAGTAGAAGAATAGAAGAATATAAACCATATCCTTTTTTAAATAAGTATCCACGATTTCTCCCCAGTTTAGAAATTATTCCTTATTTGATTTCTTGCGAGCATATCAATTATGAGAAGACAGAAACGCTCCTCATACATTACAAAAATCATAAACTCTCCTACTTTATACTTTTATTTATATTGTCTTATTAAGTTTTTATTTTTTGGCCAGGAAACCACCATTGAAGAATTTCACATGCCCCCTCCATAGCTTGCTAAAATTGTTAGCTACCTGGCTGAAGATGGAGTGGATGCATTGAAAAATTTGATTAAAGCAGGTCCGGTATTTAAGGAGGCTGTGTATTCAGAGGAAACCCTACGTTGTGTCCGACTTGACAGATCTCGGTATTTCATGTGGTGGTCAATGCCACACTCGATTAATTATCATTTCTTCAATAAATGTTTTGAAGCAAATAATCCCCATGCTTTGAATGCTGTATTGTACAAAGGAATAGCATATGAGAATTTCGTTGAAGAATGCTACAGGGCACCTTTATGGGTGGAGCCTTATGGTGAGGACGGAGGATGGGTACAAATCGATAGAGCTTATTGGGCTCAACCCCGAGTGCGAGCAATGAATGCAAGGTGCTGCCGATGCAAAAGTGCAGCACACAAAACTTGTCCAAATATGTGAAGTTCGATTTTAATGTTGTCGTTTTTTTTGAACCATTAAGAACCTTTGTTTTTCATGTATTAGCTCCTTTCTTTTTTCTGGTTTTAGTTTCTAATTATGCTACATTACCATTTAAGATTTGGACCATTCTACTAAGTAAGTAACAAACCTTTATTATATAATTAGTATAGAATAATAGTCCACATATCGTATATTTTATGGATATAAAAATATGGATGGAACACAATAATACACTGCATATCACATTAAATCCATGTATAACATATAAAATAGAGATTGTTCCTTTTGGGAGTAATGAAAAAAAAGGATAGACATAATTCATACAACAACAATTAGATTATGTTTACTATTCAACAAAGTAAAAAAAGAACACACACGTTCAGAAAATAGCTTACAGAGTGATAATATTCAAAAGGAAAGTTAAGATGGTTAATATTACAAAAAGCAGAGAAAGTGATCACTTGTTACTAAAGTCAGATGCATAGAGGGGGCAGACAAACTCCTCATAAATGTCCATGGAATATTTACGCCTAAAAAAGTCAACGTGTTTATCTGTTATTTTCGCCATGTTCTCTGGGGGATTATCACTTGCCTGAATCTCAAGGAACTTCATTGCCACCGAGCCACAGTCACTAGATTGCATATTCTTATATAAGCCATCTAATCGCTTCCAATAAAAAGGCTGAAGACCATGATTCTGAGAACATTCAGGCTTACAATACCTTTGGATGAGGTATGGCAAGATTGTAACAACATGTTCAATGAAACGTCGAACCTCATCTTCCTCGTAAAGATCTGTATTTGGATCGAGAATTTCAACGGACCAGACTCTCAGATTTATTGCAAGTCCTACCCAGTGTTTTGAATCCCATATCATAGGCAAGTAAATGGTATCAATGTCTGTGAACCATTTAGTGTTGGGCCCTAGGATGAACTGTTTCATGGGTTCGGACCACTTGACGCGTGACTTCATTTTGGCAGCTTTGAAGCTTTTTAATTTTCCTTGTAGATGGTTTACGAACCATGGTTGAACAAAAGCGGCACGCTGGTTTGTAAGTATGGTCGCAAGCTTTTGAGAAAGCAAGGACACCAACACCTCCATATGCTAGGTAAACAAACAATAAGAATTAGACTTTCTCACTAAAGATTATAAAGGTAATATTTGTAAAAAAATTGTTGATTTTATACTAGAGTTGAAACCCAGTTTGTAGGCTTGTCAAGTGATAGAAGGAATTTGTTTGAAATTAAGAATCCACACGAAGTGAGATGTTCACTGCGAGGAAAAAAAAGCATAAGCTTATAACAAGATTATAACTGTATTGGTGATAAATAAAATGAATGTATAACCATAGGTATTCGGTGCAGCGGAGAGGGTTTTGCGAAACAGTGCAAACTCTGATTTACTCATTGAAGGCAAAAGTTCATATGAGCCCGTTTTTGATTTTGATAACTACTCTGCTACAAGAAAAACTTCTGCTTCAGACAGAATTGGTTTCTCTCTTTCTCGCGCTTGAGATGAATCTGAAACATCAACATAACCTTCTTCCTGTATATTATAATGTAATATTAGTGCAAAGAAGAAAACCATCATAAGGTTTGAAAGTAGGAACATTAGTTTATAGTATTAAAGATGTTGTGTTTATCTTGTTTAGAGCATACCTGGTTTTCATCCAGATCATGTGCACCAATGTCTCGAGAATCAGTAATTTGATCCTGATAGGATATGTCAAAAAGGATAAGTAGTTATCTGTATGAAAAAATTATTGAAACTGATATCTAAAAAACATATTTTTTGCAGAGATGGACTGAATTATAATATTTGAAAAACATCCGTTGGAGTGGGAGAAGATTCTGATTGTTTGTCAGGTTTGGAATTTGTATCATAAATTGGATGGGAATATATTACCATAGCCTGCAATAATGAGATTGGTTTTGAAAATGTATTAGACTATTTTTCGCAAATATAAAATGAGGAGACCTATTACAAGTGATATATCCTGCAAATTATTTAGTAACCAAATATTCATGTCGAATAACACAGCCTTGTTGTTACTGTTTACCTTCATGGGGTCACCATCGAAGTTGACTTCTGGTGGCGTATGTGACAATGATTGAGATACTGCAGCCGACTCCAAAGTGACCTAAATGTAGAAGTACCAATAGGATGGTGAGAAAAACATAAGAAAATATTATAGCGTATCCACGAACTCCTGTCCAATTTAAAGAGAACAAGAGAGCCTAATTAAGTATAGACATAAAGTTGACCTTTTTTTTTGCGAACTTTGCAAACCCTAACAATGAATGAGATGCTGCAGCCGCCTCCATGGTGTCCTGAGTGTTGTAGTACACAAAAATATGGTGAGAAAAACATTAGCAAATATTATCTGCAAATTATAATGTATCCACAAGCTTCTGTCCAATATAAATAATTAACTTGCTGCAGCAAAATTTATTTCAGACATAAGGTTGACATCCTTTTTAAAGACCATAATTAGTTCAGACATAATTTTAAAGAAATACCTTCGCCTGCTGTTCTTCAGAGCTCTGATCTATTAGCAGATCTATATCAGAATGTGATGCAGGCTCCCTATCCAATGAGTCCTGAAAGTAATTGTAGAATGAATTTGTTGTGTTAAATATACAAAGAGGAAAATAGAATATGTATTTTCGATGGTTAAAGAAAGGCTTTGGCTTTGATTTGTTGTGTTTGTATTTATGAAAATACCTGCATTTTGCCATCAACATCTGTTTCATTGGCATTCGTTTGCAGTTCTTCGGAGTTGTGTTCTTTTGGCAGATCTAAACCAGAATGTGTTGCAAGAACTCTCTCCGATGCGTCCTGCAAGTAATTGCAGAATGGATTTGGTTGGAAAAAAACATAACCATTGGTCTGCGCAGTAGGTCCAACAAATACTATATTATCTTACATCACTAATATGATCTTGGTTTAGAGGGAGTAGTTTTTCGACGCTTGGGTCTGACCTTGGATCCACCTGTTTGGAAATTACAATAGTCAATGTCTCTTATATATATAAGTCATTATGGGTGTCCAAGAAAACCTGTCCACCCAGGATTAATATTAAAGACAGCACAAAACAAAATGTAGTTTTGATGGTTAAAGAAAGGCTTTGATTTGTTGTGTTTGTATTTATAAAAGATAAAAGTACCTTCATTTGGCTATCAACATCTTCCTCATTGGCATTCGATTCCTGTTCTTCAGAGTTGTGTTCTTTTGACATATATAAACCAGAAGGTATTGCAGGAACTCTCTCCGATGCGTCCTGCAAGTAATTGTTGAATGGATTTGGTCAAAAAAACAAATATAAACATTGGTTTGCGCAGTAGGTCCAACAAAATACTATATTATCTTACATCACTAATAGGGTCTTGGTTGAGAGGAAGTAGTTTTTCGACGCTTGGGTTTGAACTTGGATCAACCTGATTGGAAATTACAATAGTCAATGTCTCTTATATATATAAGTCATTATGGGTGAGCAAGAAAACCTGTCCACCCAGAATTAACATTAAAGACAGCAGAAAAGAAAATTTTGTTTTGATGGTTAAAGAAAGGCTTTGATTTGTTGTGTTTGTAGTTATAAAAGTACCTGCATTTGGCTATCAACATCTTCCTCATTGGCATTTTGATCTTTGACGTCAGTGTCATAAACAGGGTTGCCTTCATTTGCATTATCGTTATTAGAGTGCTCTGATTGTAGTGGGGTAACAAATACATCCATGGGGTCATCAGTAATCTCCTGCAATAAGATGTGTTGACGTCGTTAATTCTACCAAGTTTGTAAATAGTTGAAGTTAACAATTACACTAACTGTGTTTATCAATGGGGTACTATCACTGGAGTCTTGAGCTTCATCTAAATGATCGTCTGGGACTTGCTGTGCAACTTCAGGCTGTCCAAATACATGCTCAGACAGCGTGTGTGACTGAGATGAAGTCTATGAGAAAATTAAAAGATTTATTAAAACAGCCTAAAGTTGAAGTCTATGATAATGTTCAAATATTTAAAACAGTTTGAAATCTTGAATACCTCATGGGTTTGAGATTGGATAGGGACCTCCATTGTCTTCTTGCGCTTTGATCTAGAAAAACATGCAACAAAACTGGAGGAGAGTTTTGTGGACCGCTAGAATCTGACTGCTTTTTTTATTTTTTCAAGCTTCATTACACGGTTCGATAGCTCTTCCACCTTAGTTTGTAGTTCACTGATGAGCCTAGACTTCTCATCATCAGAGAGATTGAGTTCCGGTTTACTACGAGTTGAATACTTTCGCTTGGATTTGGGAGCCACAGACTTCACAACTAATTTCTTCTTATGGTCCACAATGTGCTTTTTATGAACACCAGATTGCTTCTTCTTTGGGACTGAGATTAGAGGCAATGTGGCATCACCTCCCTGCCAATCTGTTTTTCGGAATTGATGAGATGCCCATATCAAATCATACATGTATGCAACTTTCTTATCTTTCACCTCATCATCCCACTCTGCCCAACTTTAGTCAGCATTAAGGTCTCCAACTATAAGCGGATCCGCTAGCAGCTGTACAAAATTAGAAGGTTAGTAATACTATATAAGACTGGATTTATAGAAAGAGAATATTATAGACACAATATAGATAATTGAGGTGAAAAAGAATACCTTCAGGTTGCTTCCAAAGCATGAATCTGAGGAAGCGATATAACTTGTTTTGGATGAGTTAATCGTTTCCAAAGGAGGATTGTCTTAGAGGTTGAGTCATCTAACACCAAGTCTAACAGTCCAGGTATGTTACGAAATGCTATGAGCTGCAAGGCTAGGGGGAAACCTTTCAAACGGAATGTTTTCTCCTGAAGTTGACTTACCAAACTCTTGATAGGGTCAGATGTCAGCTGTCTTTTACCAGTGGACTTACCGAGATTTCGTTTGTCGGGTCTCATTCCTACTACAGTCTTCAGAAAAGACTCTCTACCCCAAGGAAATGAAAGGAATTTATCCAGATGTGCCAACATCTCTACATATTTAAATGTAGGCCTACAGATTTGGTTCGTTGCTATGAGTACACCATCTACAATAAGTAGAAACGCGAACTTAAGTCTGTGGTCAGATGACAATGTATTGCGTTTGTTGGTTAGCATGTCAGAAACATCCCCTAAGGTAACAGTCTTGTCTGGACCAATTAACTCGTCCCAGTAACTCTTCATGCCAACAACATAAACCGGATCATCAACTGGATCATAATCCTCAGAAAACTCCCCACAGGGCAATCCAGTCACGCAAGCAAATTCAGGTAATGCAAATCTCAGGGGGTATCCACCAAATACTGTCCACAGCTCACACTTTTTCTTTGTTACCAGCTGCCTACATAGCAAGGCATGCATAAGCTTACCAGACATCGCACACTTACTAACCGGCAAATGGAATAGAGGTCCAAAGCAAGATTGAAGAATGAAATCCAATTCCTTTGTCTCCTGAAAAACCTTTCGGAGAAAGGATAGAATATCTGGTCTTGAGTATATATTTAGCCTTCCCCTCGGATATTGATCAGTGACGAAGAGTCTATTAGGAAGATTTGAATCACACTGAGAAGATGGTTCCTGAGACGTTGACCCTGTCATTAGCAAGAAACAAGTACAGAAGATTAAGATTAGATTAACAGATAATATGACCAAATGAAAACGAGTTCACAAACGTCTGTCTGTTGCTTGCTTAAATTAGATTAACAGTGTAAGAGTACCTTCCATAGTGTAACAGAATAAACTTGTCTGCCAATGCTATCGATTTAGATGTTAAACCGTCTTCCAAATCCTGTAACACAAACAGATAAACTCATCTTAGATATGGCAGCAATAGATATAGGAAAAGGAAATTATAACTATATGCAGATATTTTTTTCTTTAAACAAGTCAAAATCTGAAGTTTCTTTTTCATCTCCACAAAAGAAAATCAAGTTGCAAATGAAACTGATAAAATACCAGAGAGTGAACAAAACAAAGTTCACAAACCAGCAGAAGATTAGGTGTAACCACTAAACTACAGCTAAAATAAAATAGAACGGATTAGAAAAGGATCACTATGAAGAACCAGCAGAAGGACAACTCTAAGAACCTAACAAAGCCTAGTAAGTGAAAGAAACCAAAAATATTTAGAGCTACATCAGAAATGAGAACAAGAGGTAGCAAAATTCATCAACAGATTATATGGTTTTGTCAATCAAATGAGTTTGTTACAAATGAATTACGTTTCCAAAACAAGAAATTCCCTTGTTTATAACTGAAATACGAAAAGAAAACTAAACAATAAAACAATTCACATAAAGATATCTTACTTATGGGATTGTAGAATTACTCTATTATTGTTTTTTGCTAACATATAACTTAAAAGCACCACTAAAATGCATATCAAATGTATAAAGATTTTAGTTCTGAAGCAAGAAAAGAAAATTACAGAAATCTTATGATGAAAGAAAGAAACTGTAATTATAACAGTATGGCTCACCTCTAGCACAGTCAAATATGGAGTAAGCTAGTGACGCTTTGCGAGTAAGTCAGAAAGGTACCTGAAAATGTCAAAATATCAGAGAGTAAACAAAACAAAGTTAACAAACCAACTGAAGATTAGTTACTGAAAAATCAAAACACAATGTGAGTTGATGTTATCCAAATATAGTTGACCATCCGATCATATCCGACATGTTTAAGATAACAACCAAAGTTGAAAATGCCAAACTATCAGTGAGTAAACCAAGATTAGTTACTGTAAAATCATAACACAATGTGAATTGATTAAGTGCCCTGTCCACAAAAAGGGTGACTGCTAATTATGTACTGTAAAATCATAACACACTGAGTCATATTGGTGCTAGCTTACCTGAACTTGGAGAACACTCTAGTCAGTATTTAGGCCCGTAAATGAACCTAAAATCCAAAAAAAAACAGACAGACACAACCACCATAAGTAAAAAGCTAAACATGAGAGAATAATCATAGGATCAAGGTGAAGTGGAATAACCTACAAAGACTAGTAAGTGAAAGAAACCCAAAAAGGTTAAGGCTTTACGAGAAATTACAATAAGAGTGAGCAAAATTCATCAACAGAGTAAATGGTTTTGTCGAACAAATGAGTTTGTAACTTAAATACGAACAACGAGAAGTGAGAACCGAAGATAGAAACTAGAAAATCATAATCAAACAGCCAAGTATAACTGTATCCAGTTTCGACAATACAACTTTTACATGAAACATAAATCCAATTTGATATAATAACAGGTAGAATTTTGGGGAAATACCGGTGGAGAGATCAGAAGAAAGAAAGTCGTGAGGAGCAGTGGTGGTGGACAGTTACGGAGAAGTAGGAGAGAATTTAGGGTTTGTGAGCGAATTTATTAGTCGTCATGTTCGATAAACTGTAGAAATTAGTGTTTAATAACAAAGTCACCAGAAAGCGTCTACGGCGGCCAGTCGCCGGAATCGTTTGCGTCGCACAGTCACCGGAAAAACAGAAGAAGATGATATTGCCGGAGTTTTCTTCTTCAACAAACAGTAATTTGCACTTTTTTACTGGATTTTGTTTTTACACGATTCTGAAAAATTCTTCAAAAGTCAAATAGGGTAACTGCAAATTCAACTTTTGATTAAACCGACGAGTGGTTTGGTTAAGGGATCTCTTTGGTTAATGCGGGTTTGGTTTGAAGACATTCGGTTAGGGTAATGTTGTAACTTTGCCAAGGCGAAGTGCCTGATGATTTTAAAGTGTCGAAAGTTTTTAAAAAGTGTCTGAGTATGCAATATTCTCTTAATAATATTTGAACTCTAGAAAAAAACATTTATATGATAAAAACCATTTGAAAGAAATTTTTTATATTGACTCAAGTTATATATAAAATAAAAGTATTATTATAAATAAAAATAACAAAACTATGTTTAATTTCACGGGACGAGGTTATATGGTGGGACAAGTTTGAGTTAGCATAAATATGAGGCGGCATACCACGGGTAAAATCCTAAATAAACAATCCAAATCCAATATACAATTTAAAATTTTAAAAATTATCCCGCGGTACACTGCGGATCATAGCCCTATGTTATTAATATATAAAAAACACGTAATAACGCACAATAAAATAAACACGTATACATTAGTTAAGAAAACTAATTTATTATACTACTTATTTTTAACAAAAATACTATACAACAAACACGTAATAACGCACCATAAAAATAAACACCCTATATAATGATGCGTATAATAAACAGATTTTCTTAATTAAACAAGATCAAACCAACAAATACAAATATAATATCAAAAATAAATAGAAAAAAAGAAAGATGATAAATTCAAAATATAACTTGATTATATAAAAATAGATGATATAGAGTTGAAAATAATGTAATTAATCAACCCGCGGTGTACCGCATGTTAATATCTAGTTAGAATACATAAATAATTCATATTAGTCTCACAACTATTATCATACTATTATATTGTTATAAGTGACCAATCGCAATTAGTCGTAGCACTAATTAATACTTTTGACATCACGTTAATAAATATTTTTAAATTATAATATTATATATAGTAAAATATATATATATATATATATTTGGCAAACACTCTTTTTTCATTAATCAATATGAAGACATTACTAAGCGGAGAGACTCTTTAGCAAGCAGATCTGATGCCTTGGTCGAAGCTCTGAGAATGAAATTAAAGCAAAGTTCATCTAAATTAACAAATAGATGAAGGATATCATGATGAATCCCGTGGAGTTCTTTCGAGAGAATCTCCGAATGAAGCGCTTTGATTAGTATAGATGAATCTGAAGTGAGTTGAAGATGATGCAGCCCAAGGTCGATGGCGTGTTGAATCGCGAATAGGATTGCTGAAGCTTCCGCCGTTAAAGGCGATCCAATATTCCTGAGTCCCATAGATCTTTTTCGGAATTGAAGTCCAGATCTGCTAAAAATCCAGCCCAATCTAGCGGCACTGTTATCCCTTCCACGCTGCATCTGTGTTGCAGATCACCAGATCGGGGTGGGGAGGAGTTATTGGGGATTGGGTTGTGCTCACTTTCGCCTTATCTTTGCCGATTTGTGCTGCTTGCCACTTTTTTGCTATTAAAATAACAAGAAGCATTATCTCCTCAGGTTGTATCTGCTACTGATTGAAGATTCTTTGGTTCCGTGCATGCCAAATTGACCAAATGATCCATGGTGATATTGGTCCTGCTTCGATACCAGTTGGAGGGAGACATACCAGGGATTTGGTAGAATCGAATCATGATCTAAAGGAGGATATATGACTAAGGTTCAGAGATGTTTTGCAAGGTGTTTGTTCCCATACCTTTGCTGCCTCAGAGCAAGTGAAGAAGAGATGCACCATTGTCTCATCTTCACTACAACAATGACATTGAGTCGTAGGGTTAACGTTTCTGTGTTTCAATTTTTCACCCACAGGAAAGGCATTTTGGAGGGTTTTCCACATCACCATTTTTGTCTTAGGGAAGCATTTGATTGTCTATATATCTTCTTTCTAATTAATCCCCATTGGGGCTTGATCGATCTCTTGGGAGTTAGGGTGAAGCTTTAAAGCTTCAAAATAACCTTATTTTGGTGTATACTATCTTGTTGCTGTTGGTAGCCATACCCATTTATCCTAGGCTCCAAACCTGCTCGACTTTATCAGGACGATCTCCTTCTCATATTCAGGTACCAAAGCTCTTATAACGTCTATATTCCAAGTTGATGTTTCTTGATTGATGAGCTTTGAGACTGTCCATTCTTTTGCATACTCAGGCGCTGGCCCCATTGGCGACCTGGGGCATTCAAGGGATAGCCACGGTTCATTCCACAGCTGGGTAGTCTTACCATTCCCAATTACTTTTCCCAATTGAGCTTTTAATAAGTCTCTGCCTATTACAATACATCTCCAGCCATGAGAAGCATATTTGGGCGTCTTACTGTCCAAGAATTGACATGAGTGACTATACTTCCCAAGCAATACTCTGGCAAGGAGGCAATCAGGATTAAAGAGTATACGCCAGCTTACCTTTGCAAGTAATGCATCGTTACACTTTTGTATATCACGGAAACCCAACCCGCCATCTTTTAAGGATTTGGTAAGCTTCTTCCATGATAGCCAACACATTTTTTTTTCTCTCAGTATTGCCATCCTACCAAAATCGTGTGAGTGCTAACTGGATACGTTTGTAGAGGTTGTTTGGCAGCTTGAAACATGTCATTTATATGTAGGCATAGCAGCAAGAACTGACTTGAGGAGGAGACGTTTCCCAGCTTGGGAGAGGAAGAGGAAATACCGACTTAATGCTCTTTGCTTAATTCTTTCCACAATCATTCTAAAAAGATCTCTCTTCTTACAGCCAAACAACTCTGGTAGACCTAGATATTTCCCATGCCCTCCTTCTTTTTCTATCTTAAGCTCCTTTTTCACTTTATCTCTTGTCTCCATTTGAGTTTTGGAGGAGAAGGTTATCGCTGACTTTTGATTATTGATTTTTTGCCCTGATGCAGATTCATATCGATGTAGAATGAAGAGGAGAGCTGCGCAGCTCTTGTGATCATATTGACAGAAAAACATAGTATCATCGGCGAAGAGGAGGTGATTAACTCTGGGGCTACCTTTAGCAACTCGTATTCTTGTAAGCTCTCCTCTCTCTTGCGCCCTAAGGTAGAATCCTGATAAGACTTCACTACATAGAATGAAAATGTACGGAGACAAAGGGTCGCACTGCCTTAATCCCCTTTGAGGTTTAACTAATCCATGTACTAATCCATTAAGTAGAAAGCAGTAGGAAACTGTCCTATATGGATCCGTCAACCCGACCAACCAACAAGATCAGGACTTATTGAATCCACACAGGATACCAATAAGCCCACAATGCATCGTCATGCACTCTCATGCAACGAGTGTTCCAAGACTAGCCAACGAGTGTTCCCTTGGGACCGAAACTCGAAGGCTCAACACACACAGGTAGAGAATGGCAAGCACCCTAAACTAGACTCGACATACGATCCATGGATTCCGCATCCAAGATCACCTAGACTCTCGAACAATACACATCTCTCATCCGACATGGATTCGAAGATGGCGACACTCAAGCAGGACGTACAAGACTCGCATGCAAAAAGGAGGAACATGCAATAGAAACAAACAAACAAGCAAGCAAGTCCTAGAAATGATCTACAAGCAACCTAACCGGATTTTAAACAACAAAGACAAGCATGATGGGTGATGATTTCTATATGAGGTTTGTTTAACCTAGCCAGATTTTAGACATGCAAAGAAGAATAATCAGTGGGATTTCTAAGTTAAGTTCCTTGTTTATTCTGTATTTGCTATGCAGTTTGAAATAAGCTTGTCATTGCTTCTTCTAATTTTACACGGAGCTCTTCAATCTCCTTTTGGCTGTTATTTTGAGTTTTCTTGTGCCACGAGATGATTGCTCTTCGACAGGCGCTTATTCTTCTTTCAACTCAAGCATTCTCTTCTTCATTCCAAGCTTCTAAAAGCATTTGTTTCACCTCTTCATTGTCCTCTAATCTCCTGTCATATCTGAATATCCCTTTTTATTTTTTCCTAACAGGTTCAAAGGAGGTAACAATGGGTCTATGATCAGAGCCTTCAAAACAAAAATACTCACTTCTTCCAGAGGGGTAAGCCTCAACCCAGGCTCTATTTTCCATTGCCCTATCAAGTCTACACCAGACAAGATGAGTGTATCTCTGACCCCTCCAAGAAAGAAAATTACCAAAAAGTTTGAGATCATATAAGCCACATTCTAACATGAATGACCTCAAGTCTGTAAAGGATCCTTCAGGTCTGTCAGGTCCACCTTTCTTTTCTGAGCTTTCTATTATATCATTGAAATCTCTTGTTAACAGCCATGGTTCACTTCTCTATGTAGTTTGAGCTCTTAATTGATTCCACACTTGTAATCTCTTTGTTCTGTCTGGTTCTTTGTATACAAAGGTAGCAAAGAAGAACTTGCCTTTTGCTTTTATCCTTGTATCGATAAAGTTTTGACATGATGCTAGCGCTTCAATTTTTAACTCTTTTTTCCACAGCAGGGCTAACCCGTCTACACCAGGCGCTTGTGGAGACACAAGAAAGTTTGATTGATACTCCATCCATTGTAACTTTTTGAGAACAACATCATCACTGTTTTTTGTCTCCATGAGGAATAGTAAGTCTAGGAATATCTTTTTCCTGATATCTCTTATTCTGCGAACTGTTCTGTGATTCCCCAACCCACAACAGTTCTAGCTCACTATTCTTAAGGAAGAGGATTTAATGGATTCTGAAAATCCTCTCTTCCTTTCTTTATTGCAGGCACAATCCTTGTTTAAGGTCCCGCCTGTGAGTAGGCCCTGGATGTTCCTGCCCTTTGACGATTTTGGTTTCTTGAGCTGCTTGCTTCAGTTGGAGACTTGTATGGATGTTCTCTTGGGATCTCTCTGTTACCATAACCATTTTCTCTGCTAGGGGTGATGCTTTTCCCCGATGTAGTTCTCTTCGTTGGTGAGTTTTGGACTATCACCATGTTTCTTTTACTTGATTTGGCCCCTGTAAGCTTTGAAATATTTTTTGCAATGGCCTTATTTAGAGGTGGACGTCCTCTTTTTTTTCTTTTCCACCAGGGGCGCAGTAATGGGAGTTTCATCGTTGGGTATCATATCTGTTATTCCATTAATCTGACTTGAAATAGGCATTATAACAGATTGCTCTAGAGGTAAGGGATTTTCTTGGTTATTACAGGTAGCAGCCGCTATAATTTTAGCAGCATTTTTGGCATTAATCCTCTTGCTTCCCCTTGAATAACTCTTTGTTTTATGGCAGCACTCTCTATCGGGTCCGAACAGCTGGTATACTGGACTGTTGCTTCCCTTAATTCTCCTATTACTTGTTCTGTGGTAAATGGTGACTTGTCAGTGAGAGCTAACGCCGTTTTTTCAAACTCCTTTTCCAGAGGTGGTCTTTTTGTTCTAGAAGTTTCAAAGGAATCTTGCCTAAAATTGTCTCTTGAATGCATCTTTTCACGCCATTGGAGCTGCTGGTTTTGGGAACTTCTTACAAAACTTGTTGAATTTTGAAGCCTATCTCTGAGGTCCGTAGAACCAACACCAGAAGTTCGCTCTCTATTTGAGTAGCCTTCTTTGATACTTGTTGTTCTGTACTCTCGTTATTTCCATTCAGCCTGACTCCTTTCAACTTCCTCTCTTGTTGAGTACGTTCTCTTTGATGAATAAGATGAGTTCAAGGACTCATTATGATATGACCTTGGGTGTTAAGATCCAGTCCCTTGAAGTCTCTTTATATGGATTGTGAAGATGATATGGTGAATGAATGGATCTGTGGGGAAGTTGAAGGGTTGAAGATAAAATGATGATGAAAACGAACTGAAAATGGATGAAGAGAAACTTTCAAGAGTTGCGGAAAGACTCTTGAACTTTCGGGCTCGAACTTGCTAGGATATTACGCACCAAAGCAATCACAAGTTGAAGAGATATTACACACTCTTCAGATCAAACAATTAGAAAAGGTTTTGATAATAAAAAGTTTGATGAGTCTTACAAAGAAGAAGAGAATAGAATATATATAGAGAAGAAGAGGAGCCCTAGAGAAGAGGAAGAGTCATCCTAGAGAAATAAACATACAAACACGAAATTTGGGTTTCTCCTTTGCTAATGGACTTCAAAACCAACAATGGGCCATGATAAGAGTGTGTGGGCTTGACTCATTAAAAACCTCTCTTGGAAAACCCATTGGGACAGAACCAAGAGGAGGGAAAAAGAGTGCAAGTCACACACCTCCATTGTTGTTTGCTTAAACGGCTTGAATCACAACCAAAGTGGTTTGACAAGATTTTTGTTTAAGGCTGCCCTCAACTTTTGTAGAAGTGTGGTGATAGCTTGATTTAGTAGCTTTGTCTTTGATCTTGTTATTGGACCTTCAAGAACATGCAATGCTTCATCCTCTTTAGCTCCAAGCTCTCCATCCTCAAGCTGCGTCATTTCTCCAAACTCCTCGGGTTCAGGCTGCTCTTTAGCTCCATGATCCAAGATTCCCATTATCACATCATCCTCTCTCACTTGAAAAGGATTTGACCTCAAATCTGTTTCATCTGCAATAAAAGGAACAAGATCAGTAACATTAAAACTATTACTCACATTATACTTACCTTGCAAATCCAAAGAGTAGGCATTGTCGTTGATCCTCTTGAGAACTTTAAAAGGTCCGTTCATCCTTGGCATAAGTTTAGACTTTCTCTCCTCATGAAAACGTTCTTTTCGGAGATGAAGCCAAACCAAGTCTCCTTCGTTGAAGATAAGCTCCTTATCTGTGTTTATTGGCATGCTTAGCATATTATTTGGTCTTCTCTTCAATGTTCTTTCGCGCCTGCTCATAAATCTGCTGCACTAAATCTGCTTTCTCCTTTCCATTCATGCTAACTCTTACACTCAAAGGTAAAGGCATCAAATCCAAAGGAGTAATGGGATTGAACCCATAAACAATTTGAAAAGGTGAAAATTTAGTAGCAGAATGCACAGAATGATTATATGCAAACTCAACATGAGGTAAACAGTCCTTTCAAGTCTTTAAATTCTTTTTTTATCAATGCACGCAGGAGTGTAGACAAAGTCCTATTAACTACCTCAGTTTGTCCATCAGTTTGCGGGTGACAAGTAGTAGAGAATAACAACTTAGTTCCTAACTTAGACCAAAGCGTTTTCCAAAAGTAACTAAGGAACTTAGTGTCTCTATGAGATACAATGGTTTTAGGCATGCTATGTAAGCGAACAACTTCCCTAAAGAAAAAATTGGCTATATGCATGGCATCATCAGTTTTATGACATGGAATGAAGTGTGCCATTTTAGAAAATCACAAAAATGGAATCTTTACCTGTCCTAGTCCTTGGCAAACCTACTACAAAGTCCATAGAAATATCATTCCAAGGATGCAAAGGAATAGGAAGAGGAGTATACAAACCGTGGGGTTGTGACTTAGCCTTAGCTTGTTTACATGTTGTGCACCTTTCACACATTCTCTCCACATCTTTCTTCATATGCGGCCAATGAAAATGATCTTGCATAACCTTAAGAGTTTTTGAGACTCCAAAGTGGCCCATTAAACCTCCACTGTGTGCTTTCCTTACAAAAAGCTCTCTCAAAGAAGAATTAGGAATACACAAACGGTTATCATAAAACAGGAATCCTTCATTTCTATAATACTTTCCAAATGCAAACTTTTCACACGATGAATATATCTTATTAAAATCAGAATCATTTGCATAAAGAGATTTTATATGCTCAAATCCAAGTAACTTAGCATCAAGAGATGAAAGAAGAACATACCTCCTTGACAATGCATCGACAACTACATTGTCCTTACTTTTCTTGTATTTGATGACATAGGGAAACGTCTCAATGAATTCGATCCACCTAGCATGTCTTTTGTTGAGTTTTTGCTGTCCTTTGAGATGCTTCAAGGATTCATGATCGGTGTGAATGACAAACTCCTTAGGCCAAAGATAATGCTGCCACGTTTGTAGTGCTCTCACCAAAGCATAAAGCTCTTTGTCATATGTAGGATAATTGAGAGTAGATCCTCCTAACTTTTCACTGAAATAAGCTATGGGCTTTTTCTCCTGCATTAAGACAGCACCAATTCCTACCCCGGAGGCATCACATTCGATTTCAAAAGTTTTAAGAAAATCAGGAAGAGATAAAACACGGGCATGAGTAAGCTTCTCTTTTAAGCCTTGGAAAGCATCCTCTTGAGCTTGTTCCCACTTAAATCCCACGTTTTTCTTGATAACTTCGGTTAGTGGGGCTGCTAGAGTACTAAAATCCTTCACGAATCTCCTATAGAAGCCAGATAGTCCATGGAAACTCCTTACTTCTCCTACAGATTTTGGACTTGGCCATTCCCGAATTGCTTTCATTTTCTCTTCATCAACCTTAACTCCATCTGTACTCATAACATAACCTAAAAAGACAAGGTTATCCGTTCCAAAAGTACATTTCTTAAGATTGGCATAAAGCTTTTCCTTTCTAAGCACTTCTAAAACCGGTTTTAGATGCTCAACATGCTCTTCTAGACTCTTGCTATAAACTAAGATGTCATCAAGGTAAACAACAACAAAATGTCCTCTATAAGCTCTAAGAACATGATTCATTAGTCTCATGAATGTACTAGGTGCATTTGTTAGCCCGAATGGCATCACTAACCATTCATATAATCCTTGTTTAGTT
>CM032903.1:4535324-4560324 GCA_019202805.1 Arabidopsis suecica
AATGAATTTTATTTTTTCATTACTATATATTAACACTAAAACAAAGCTAAGATAAAAAATCACTAAACTAAAAGCTGAAATTACTTATTTCGCCAATATTTCGACGCTTAAGCGCCATAAATTTTCAGATCCAATTTTTTTTAGTCTCACAATCTATATACCCCAAGCAAAAAAGAAAACATACTTTTCCCTCAACAACAAAACCTTTAAAATAAAAATAAAAATCCCCAAATCAGATCTAGGTCACTTTCTTCACCCGCGTGTTCCTCTTCATTCTTCCCTACACAAGAGATACAATCCCTTTCAAAAACACCTTCGTAGCCTCCGTCGTCACCGGAGGAACACCATCTTCATCATCAATTTTTCCCCCAAATGAGTGGTAGGTCTTTTGGACTCCACCGCTCTTGGCCATGTCTTTCACGAACTTTGGTTAGTACGGCAAAATCAATTCTCTAATGAAGTTTATTATCTCCGCAATTTTATTGATTTATGTGTTTAATCGATTTCTTTCGGAAACCCTAGTTTGCAGCAATGGTTTGAGTATTGCCCGAGTACTAACAAGCGAAATTGCCCGATTTGTAAGCAAAAGTGCTCTCTTAAGGATCCTTTTCGACTTTAATTTCAATCTTCTGGGAATCAAATCGATTCGACTTCTTCGGATAACACTACAAGAAAACAGGTGATTGACGACCTACAAGTCAGTCGTTTAGTAGTCGTAACAAAAGCTAATACGACTAATCTGCGACTAATGACTGTAGTCATTAATCCATAGTCGCTAAAAACAGTAGTCGTTTATTAGTCGTTGGTCAACGACAATAATACGACAACTGAATAAACAGTGTAAAATCGTCGTTACGTAGTCGTATTATGTCGGCGACAAATTGACGACTATCCTACGATTATTTGTACTGTATTGAGCGTGTGAGAACATGTAGTCGTTTCGTAGTCGTTAATTGTGTACGACGACTTTACGACCATGTTGCGATTAATTATTATAAACCCTGGGTATGTTTCCAGTTGTCGTGAAGTAGTCGTAAATATGTTTACGACTATTTGACGACTCTTTGACGATTACAAGTACTTTGCCAAGGATTTGAAACTTTTTATCATAACATAGTCGTATAAGTATATACGACTATTGGACGTCAGTTTTACGATTCTTTTATGACTAATTTGTTTAGTCTTATGATTGTCGTAAATTTATGTGACTACTTGACGACGATTCAGCGACTATACTGCTACTTATTTACTACTTTTTTGCGACTAATTGTTTGGTCCGAATAAAGATTTGGTCATCAGGTGATGGGTTTCTTGTTTGTTCTTGTTTGTTCATCGATTGTTCTTGTTTGTTATTGATATGCTATACAATATGAAAACACTGCTTATATATTGAAAATCAAGTTCAAAACATAAAATTATCTTGTTCAAACATACAACTTATTGAAAGATACAATTAGTGTTTGGAAACCTAAATTCTATGGATCATTAGATGGGGGAGTAATTGGGATACGCTCTGTGGATGTGGAAGAGTGTGTTGCAATGAAGTCCAAGAACTGCGGATCGGTTTGGCGGAGATACTTCTCGACTAAGGACAAGTGCTCGAGCTTGTCCTTTTGCTCAGCTGTGACTCGGGCTGTCTCGGCTTCTCGGGCAGCAATCTCAGCATCTCGCTTCTCGTTATATGCAGCCTGTTCTTCAATTTGCCGCTGAGCTTCCTGCAGCCGTTCTTCTAAGGCTTTAAAGGTTGAGTCTCCAGGGAGTTGGCGGTTGGCACTGCCTAGAGTTTCTTTAAGACAGCCAAGTCCATAAGGATTGCCTCTTGCATCCTTTTCTGTGGACTGCAAGAAATAAAGAGGAAGATAATTAGTGACAGATCCTAAATGTCTCTAAGACTCTGAAAAAGACAAAGAACATCTTACCTCGAGAAATATGGCTGCATACTCATCTAGTGTGAGATCCCGAGGACGTGAAGAGCCATCAGACACAGCAGAAGCAGCCGCCTCTAGTTCAGACAGCTTCTCTCTCACATTCTGCTCATACGCCAGAGCAATCTTCTCTGCCTTCTGATCAACATAAGTCCCATCCGACTTAGTGTGTGTCTGGATGAACACCTCACCAAGAGGGACAAGTCTTCCCATTTTTTCTTCCTGCAAACACAGATCACAAGCTTCATTACTATCAACAGACTAAACATCACACACAGTTAAACGAACATCACTAAAACACATGGGAAGATTGCAGAAACACTTACCAATTCATCTTAGATTTCTTGGAAAGACTTTGGCCCAGAGTAGTGGACGTGAGGACCGAGACCGTTACGGTCAGAGAGACGAGCTTTGGAATATGTCTTACTCCTTTTCTGTGCCTCTTCAGTGTCCCAGTAGTCGCACATGGTTCCCCACAGAGTTTCTCCAATCCATGGAGGCTGCTCTCGAGTTCTCCTTGCGGTGCTAACCATGTCCTTCAAGCGCCTCTTAACGATCTCATTGAAGTAGTATTGGACTGTCCCTGTTATTAAGGGATCCCAGTGGTGAATTTTCTACAAAAAAAGTGTGAAGTTAGTGAACAAATGACAGATTAAATAGTACAGTCTAATGAAAGTTGAAGAAATACAAGAAGCTTACCGCAAACTCTAAAAACAATCTTTCTCTTTTATCCAATGGCACACAGGACCAATTATAGTAGGGAGCATTGAACTTTTGAGTAAAAATCCGTGTGATCTTTCTAACCAATTTAGATCCTCTGTCGCGAGTAAACCTCCAAACACATGCAACACAGACAGAAAGTAAACATGTTTAAAATCCAAAACACTACAACTACAGCAGACTATATAATTGAACAAAGGCAGATTCTACAAGATTCTAGACAAGTATAAGCCGACAAGATCACACACAGAACACAATAGTCAACATAACAAGATCATAGACAGTAAAGAACAAGTATAAACAAGTATAGAACAAAGACAGATCCTCAATGTCAAAGCCGAAAACATGCTAAGTTCAACAATCAACAAATGTTCCACAATTAAGTTCATGATTCACAACAGAACACAATAAAGAACTTAACAAGATTATAGACAAGTATAGAACAAAGACAGATCCTCAATGTCAAATCCAAAAACATGCAATGGGATACAATCAACAAATGTTCCACAATTAAGTTCATGATTCACAACAGAACACAATAAAGAACTTAACAAGATTATAGACAAGTATAGAACAAAGACAGATCCTCAATGTCAAAGCCGAAAACATGCTAAGTTCAACAATCAACAAATGTTCCACAATTAAGTTCATGATTCACAACAGACACACAATAAAGAACTTAACAAGATTATAGACAAGTATAGAACAAAGACAGATCCTCAATGTCAAAGCCGAAAACATGCAATGGGATACAATCAACAAATGTTCCACAATTAAGTTCATGATTCACAACAGAACACAATAAAGAACTTAACAAGATTATAGACAAGTATAGAACAAAGACAGATCCTCAATGTCAAAGCCGAAAATATGCTAAGTTCAACAATCAACAAATGTTCCACAATTAAGTTCATGATTCACAACAGAACACAATAAAGAACTTAACAAGATTATAGACAAGTATAGAACAAAGACAGATCCTCAATGTCAAAGCCGAAAACATGCTAAGTTCAACAATCAACAAATGTTCCACAATTATGTTCATGATTCACAACAGAACACAATAAATAACCTAACAAGATTATAGACAAAGTGAAGAACTTAACAAGATCACACACGAGTTTAGAACAAAGGCAGATTCTACTATGTTACACAAACCCTAACAAGCCATTCTACAGACCATAACACGAGTTACACTACACAGGCTAAGAACACTAGAATAAAATAGAGGAAGAAAACATACCACTCGGTTTTAGGTTTGGGAATTGGAGATAAGACACAACACCACTGCTCCCTGTTTGGCACAGAGAGTGTCGATTGCAGAGCCAACGCCGAGTCTTCTTGTAGCTCCGGCAACGTCCCAGGAACTTCTTCTTGGAAGTTGTTCCCTTGAGACGACGGGTGGCTGTTTGCTGGAGCGTCTGAATCTCGCGACTGAGGAGGAGTTTGCTGAGGTGGCGCTATTGGCGGCGGAGTGTAGTGGACCTCTTCAGATAGAGGCGAAGGAGCTTGATGTTGTGGTTGAGTCGTTGAGTTCTGGAAGAGTTGCAGAGGCGGTGGATAGTTGCGGACGTGGGGTGCAGACGTTGAAGGTCCATGTTGTTGAGCCGGCTCTGTCGCAGGAACTTGAACCGCCGGCGCCGGAGTGAAGTTGTATTGGGGAGGAAGATTTGCAGGTCTTGATCCGCCGGCGCCGGCTCTCTGAGTGACGTTCGGCATCGTCTTACGCTTCCGGGAGCCACCTCGACCGGCGATAGGCATGATAGTGAGCCAAATGAAGAGATTGAAGAGAAGAAGAAGAAGAAGACGAAGCAGATCGGAGAAGAAGAAGAAGAAGACGAAGCAGATCGGAGATTGGAGAGGTTGAAGGTGAGAGATCGAAGAAGATCGATTGATCTTATAGGAAGAAGAAGAAGATCGATCTACAAGGAGAAAGGATCGATCTTAGAAAGAGTTTTGGGGATTAGGGTTTTCGAGACGAAGAAGAAGAAGAAGAGGAGGTTGGATCGAATAGGTTTAAGGTGAGAGATCGAAGAAGATCGATCGATCTTAGAAAGAAGAAGAAGAAGATCGAAGAAGAAAGAGAATTGGGGGTTAGGGTTTTGCGAGACGAAGAAGACGAAGAAGAAGAAGAAATGGCTAAGTGTCTGGCTTGAAGAGAAATGACTCGATTTAGGGTTTTCAACACAATAGAGGTCGCATAATAGTCGCATAATAGTCGCATACTAATTTGGGTTTGGGCCTCGAAATTTTGAAGCCCAACTAATCAAACTAGTATCGTTGAATAGTCGTAATTTTGTCGCCAATTATACTGGGTTTGGGTTTCAAAATTTCAAAGCCCAACAAATCAAAACTTGTCGGTATTTAGTCGCAATATAGACGCCTATACTAATGGGTTTGGGCCCCGAAATGTTAAAGCCCAACGTATCAAACAGTTGTCGCATAATAGTCGTCGTTTTGTCGCCGATTTTAATGGATTTGGATTTCAACGTGTAGAAGCCCAATAAAACTTATCTTAGTCGCTCATTAGTCGCATAATAGTCACTTTTAAATTGATATAATTATAGATGTGAAGAAATATTTGTATATCATAAAAAAGTTCAATGATTTTATGAAACAAAATTCATTCTAATATTTATTCAAATAATTATACATATATTAACACAGTTATACATCTTCATCTTCTACTTCATCTTCGTCCGAGGACGATAAAGTACATCGGAATTCGTCTTCTGGTTCAGCATCCCCGACATCGTAATCAAGGATTATTGGGTTTAAGTTGGCTACCGGAGTTTCAAGAACAAGATCTTCAATTGTAGTGAGCAAAACATCATCATCATTTTCTGTTTGCAAAAGAGTTGGATCATTGTTTTCATATTCTCCAGAAATGTTTCCCCTCGGATTGACTTTTAGAACATTGAGCCAAATGTTCTTTGGTTTCTTCGTATATGGATACGGAATATAACAAACTTGATCTGCTTGAGATCCTGTATACATATATCAAAGATAGATTATTAATAATTAAAAAAGAAACGTATTTTGGACTTAAGAATAATTACGTACCAAGAATAAATGGCTCGTATTTATTGTATTTCCTCGTAGATAGAATGTCTACAACGCCACTATGGCTTCGTCGAGTGCCTCTCCCGATCTTTGGGTCATACCACTTACACTTAAAAAGTGTGATCCTCAAATTGACGATACCCTCAGACTCGAGTTCTATAATATCAGTTAAGGTACCGTAGAAATCCGCTTCATCTGATGAATCAGCGTAATTTTCACCTTTAACACAGACCCCATAGTTACATGTCTTTCGTCCAGCACCGTGATTTTGCGTATGAAACAAATATCCTCTTGTGAAATACATTGGCCAAGTTTTAACCTTGTTCAAAGGTCCTTGCACAATCTCTTGAACCCAAGTAGGAAATGGAGAAGTAGTGTTCCAGTATGTTACCTACATAATAGATAAACAATATCAATTAGTATATATTAAATGATCACCTTTCGAATGAACCAAAATTGATGTAGACTTACATATTCTTTAACCCATAGATGATATTCTTCCGCTCTTCTCGCGTAGAGTTCTTTTTCGGGCAAGCATGGATATTTGGCAGAAAGATAATCTTCGAACATACTACATTTACAAACGAGGAAAAATTTATCAAAGTGATCTTAGTGAAAATTTACAAACAACGAGTGATTAAAAATACCTCTCAAACGGTTTAAAATAGTCACAATTTCTTAAAACATATGCATGTGCGCTTTGGTAGTCTTTCTCTGAAAGCCAATCTACATGCATTTCACCACTTGGACGGCCGACGTGCATAAATATATTAGATACTCCAGGGACATGATATACAGGAACTTCACCTTCATTGAATCTTGTTAACCTGATCCATGTAAATGAATTAATATCGAAGAATATCTAATCGTTAAATAATTAAATATATTTACCTTGATTTTGTTTGAATATGATCGGCAAAGTAGTGCTCTGAAAAATAAGCAATCTCGTCATTGATATATGACTCAACAATTGAACCTGCAGCATATCTTTTGTTCTTTGCTTTTCCTTTCAACTTTTTGAAAAACCTCTCGAATGGGTACATCCACCTATATTGGACTGGGCCACCCAATTCAGCTTCGTTGGGAGATGGATAGGTAAGTGTTCCATAACATCAAAAAATGATGGTGGAAAGATCTTTTCCAAGTTACAGATGATTAAAACTATGTTCTGTTTGAGAATTTGAACGCGACTTGTCTGTAAAGTTCTCGAACATAGATCTCGGAAAAATGCTCCAATTCCCAAAATATATGTGCAAGTTAAATGATTAGATTAAAAAAATGTTGAAACAAAATATAGTTAGTATATATTGTACCTGATAGTGCAAGGTGGACATTCCGGTCAAGCAGTTCAGCAAAGATAAATGGAAGTAGTCGCTCCATAAATACATGACAATCATGACTTTTCATGCCTGAAAACTTTCCATTATCCAGATTTACACAACTAGCCAAATCTGAAGAATAACCATCTGGAAATCTAATATCATATTTCACACATTGTAATAAACTCTGTTTGGCTTCTTCTGTCAATGTATACACTGGAAATGGAGCTTTGCCACTACTATCAATATGTAAGCCTGGGCGTGAACAAAATTTCTCAATATCCAATCTTGACATGATATTATCTTTTGATTTACCCTTAACTCTCATGAGAGTGTTCATGATGTTGTCAAGAAAATTCTTCTCTGTATGCATCACATCAATATTATGTCGAAGATTGAGGTCTTTCCAGTAAGACAACTCCCACAAGATGCTTTCCTTGTGCCAATTATGTTCCTTCCCATAGCCTCGCATCTTCTTTTCATGACCGTTCCCACCAACATCCTTCGTTTTTGGTGGATTTACACTAGCCAACCTCTCGTAATAAACTTGCTCCCCTGTCAAAGACTCAGGTGGATATTCGCTAGAAGCATCTCTTCCTTTCAGAAAGTCTTTTCTGTTCCTACGAGATGGATGACCATGAGGAAGAAATCTACGGTGACAATCAAACCAACATGTCTTCCGTCCATTGGGTAGATAAAAAGACTTTGTACTTTCCATGCAAACAGGACAAGACAATTTACCATGAGTAGTCCATCCTGATAACATGCTATACGCCGGAAAGTCGCTAATCGTCCACAGTAGTACTGCTTTTAGATTAAAATTCTGACTCAATGAAACATCGTACGCATCGACTCTAGTAGACCACAACTCTTTTAACTCCTCAATAAGAGGTTGGAGGAAGACATCAAGACTAGCTCGAGGATGATTTGGATCAGAATTCAGAATGGTAAGAAATAAGTACTCGGTATTCATGCACATACCAGGGGGTAAATTATAAGGAGTTAGGATCACAGGCCACAACGAATGATTACGAGACATGCCAAATGGATTGAACCCATCAGTACACAACCCGAGATAAACGTTACGGGGTTCTTCGGCAAACTCGGGATGTAACCCTTGGAAATATCTCCACTCTGCTGCATCTGAAGGATGATTCATTTCTCCCTCCTTTGATTGGTGCTCAGCATGCCATCGCATTGCCGCAGCTGTCTTATGGCTCTGATACATTCTCTTCAACCGGTCCCGAATAGGTAGATACCACATACGACTATATGGTACTTTGGTTCTTCGACGGTCGTCCTTAGGCTTCCATCTTTTCGCGCCACAAAATCGACATTGATCTTCTTTTTCGTCTTCTTTCCAAAATAGCATACAATTGTTCTGACAAACATCAATCGTATGATATGGAAGTCCTAAATTGCGCATTAACTTCTCGGTCTGGTAATGTGAAGTGGTTGCCTGGTTTCCTTCTGGTAAAAAATCTGTAAACATTTCGCAAACGGAGTCCACCAACTTTTCACTCATATTATACTCCGCCTTGTTGTGCATGAGTCGAGATGCTAAGGATAATTGCGACTGCCCTTCACGACAACCATCGTACAAAGGATTATTTGCACCTTCTAACAAGTAGTAGAACTTATTTGAATGGTTACGGACCGGTTCTTCCACATTCTGATAACTATCATCATGACGATAGTTATCATCATACCCCACGTTAAAATTAAATGCATCGTTCACCATATCCACATATGGATCTTCTACAATATTATCCACTTCTTCATGATTCTCACTAAAATACGTCCTATTCGTGTAACTCGTTCCTATATCCATATTCATTTCTTCTCCATGCTTATACCAAACATAATAATCAGGCATAAATCCATGACTAAACAAATGACTACTAACTCTTCTACCCGAGATGATGTGTTTTTCATTCTTGCATACACTACAAGGACAATGAAATTTACCTCGACTACTCTGTACTATTGGCTGATTATTAGCGAATGTCATGAATTGCTCAACTCCTGCAACGTATTCGGCTGACAAATTCCCCGTCACTTCATCAAATCTCTTGTACATCCAATCTCGATAGAAACCGCCAGTACCGCCATAATTGTAGTTTCCCGCCATTATACAATAAAATAACTAATATTTTTTTTTTCTCTTTGATGTTGTTGTTGTTTTTATTTGTTGGTCAAAGAAGAGTTGCGTGAACGTTTATTATATAGGCCAATTTTTGTGACTAATTTACGACTACAACTAAATAATTAGGTGTACCTACTTACCAATGCGAAACATGTTTTCCATCTACTTTATACGACTACGGTGCGACGTTTGTACGACAACAGGACGACTACAGGACTTAGTCGGCCTGTAGTCGCCATATTAGCGACTAAATAAAATAGACGGTAGAATAGTCGTTAATTAGCGACTAAGCAACGGCAACAATATCCCTTCAACAATATAATCGTCAAATAGTCGTCACTTGCCGACACTTTGCCGACTGCAGACGATAGTCGTAAAACAACGACTATGTGACTACAATTTTTCGTGTTGTCGCAGTAGAGTCGTAAATCCGTCGCCAACTAGTCGTATAATGTTACGACTACATTTGTTGTCGCTGATTGTAGTCGTCGTTTACCTGTTTTCTTGTAGTGTAAGGTCGTTGGAATTGAAGAAGATCCGGTTTTGTTGAGAGGAGAAGTGAAGCGGCTTGAAGGGAAGGTTCAGAATCTTACTTCGGCCCTGGAGGCGAAGAAAAAGGAGAATGTTGAAGTCTCTGATAAGGTAATTTTGTTCATTTCGTTTGATTAGAATGGTTTATAAGATAAGGTTATGTGAAATTTTTTTTTTTTTTTTTTTGTGTCTCAGTTGCATCAGTGCAATGAGCAATTGAAGGAGGATAAAGTGAAAAGGTGGGAGGCTCTACAAGAAATTTCAACCACTCAGCACTTGCTTAAGTTAAAATCTGAGGTTTGATTGAAAACTCTACATCATCCTTAGATTTTAGTTCCTTTTGCTTCACATGCAGAATTTTGTTTTGACCTATGAAATGGTGATTTACCTTAGTTCATCCGTTTATTTCTGTTGAGTAGAGAGTACGTTGTTTGGTTTCTAGTCTCTAACAACAACTTGTTAAACCGAAATAACGAATTTCATTAGTAGGTATGGTCAAAAAGTTGATGAAAGGAGGATTGAACATTGTGTTTCTTTTCTCTTAGGTCTTTGAATTTTCTTTTATGAAGTCTCTAATACAAAACAATCTTGCTTAGTCTGACAGTAATTATAAGGAATTGCTAGCCAAGTGCAATCAGCTGGGTAGAGGCGTAGCACGATCTTCTGAGAAACTTGAAAAAGCTTTGGAAAAGATAGAAAAACTAAAGGTGTGTGTTTTGGTGTTTCTCTCGATCTTCTTTGTGTCTTCTATATCTGGCTCTTATTATGTTTATTCTATGACCAGAAACGAATGAGGGAACTTGAGTTGATAACTGAAGAGAGAGAGAACAGAGCTCTACGGGACATAAACGTTTCAAAAAAATGCAGTTATCAAACCATGGCGGTGGTTATGGCGTTGATGATCTCAGCCAAGGTATAACAGTTTGAATTTGTAACTTTAGCTTAAGTCATTTTGGCAGAAATTTTGCTGATTTGGATATTGGTTCACTTATAGGTTAATTAGTTGAGGTGTATTATGTAATAATTTATTTGTGTTTCTCTCAGAGAGTGCTTGTGAGCTTGAAAGGTTCCCGGAGAGAGAGACTCAAGAACTGTTGGCTATCAACATCTATGTAATGAGCTTTTCAGTTGAAGAGCTTAATCATCTCATCTCTGCAACCCTTACTTATGCACTTCTTGGAAACCTTAATCAGCTTGAGCATTGGCGGAGGAACAGGAGAATGCTAGTAAGGTTTCAAGAAGTTCATCTCTTTCCTTCACCATTCAAAGTTTACTCTTTTAAGCTAGCTTACCTCAAGAATTCTGTCTCTTTGTTAATACTTGGCGACACTTATGATATTGGTATAGGATTTGTATTGGTATGATGGTATGTAAGACTTGTTTTGGTTAATACAATATTTATATTATGTATGTTGATGATTTATAGAATATAAATTTATTGATAAATCTAATTTAATAAATTCTCTAAAATAGGATAAAAATAGAAACATTACATAAATCAAATAGCAAAATAAAAGTGTTACGACACAATATAACAAAACATCGAATAAATGTGTTATGAAACAATATAAAACAGCACTAAATATGTGCTACAAGAAAGTATATTAAAACAATTGATTAGTGCTATAATAGAACGACATATAATAGCATACAGACAAAACGCTATTGTATATGGAGGGTCTACCATAACAGGGGCATAACATAGCGTTTATGAAAACGCTACTGATCACATTTAATAGCTCTTCTCTCATGCTAACAATATGGATATTTCTTGTAGTGAGAGGTGCCTAAAGATGAATGTTTAAGCACTTTTAATTGTTTGTTTTATATGACATGAATCGGTGTTTTGGTTTTTTTTTTTGGTATAACTGTGTTAGAAGATGAAAACTTGGTACAACTGTTGAACATGTTTATTGGTTTTTTTGTCTATCTCCTTATGCTTTCCAAAACTAGGTACAACTGTTACATGTTTATTCTTTTATTTTGGTATATCTCTTTATGTTTTGTAACACTAGGTACATTTATATGTCTTCGTAATTGATAAGAAAAGAATATAAACCCAAATAAATAGGTTTTTTTCTACTACAAACACAACACTAAGTCTTCATAATTAGATTGATCACATCAAATTCAACACTTAGTCTTTAGAATTAAACATTACATGAGTTAGTTTTTTTCTACTACAAACACAACATTCCAATTGCCATGGTGATTAAACAGCCAAAACTAAAAACGATTACCATCTTAATTTCCTTCTTCTTTTGGTTCCTTTCCATCAGATCGCTTTCCATCCTCTCTTGGTTCCTTTCCATCTTCATCACTCTAACTTCTTCTTCAAGAACAGAGATTTGAAATTTCAACTGTTCAATCTCATTTGTAAAAGCCTCATCTACCCACTTAAACACATGGTTGCCGTTCATAAGCTACATTTTTGAAATTGTAAAAGTTGTTAAGATTTCACCCATCAAAAATTTTACAACCCATCAAAATTAGATTTACCCTTCTTTCTGCAGCAAAAACACACCGGTAATAACGACTTTAAGGATTTGGATCAGATATGTGTATTATTTGCATGATTTAGGCATTCATTCTTCACCATTTCATCATTATTTCATCCACATTTCATCTCATTAGTAATCATTTTAGTGTGTTTTGCATACTTAGGACGATTTTACATTAGGATTGCATGTGCATTGCATATTTGTTTGTTTTAAGGTTCTTTGGATGTTTTAAGAGTTCAAACAGAGGATAAACAGAACAGAAAGTCAGAATGCTCAATAACACCTTCAGCCAAAGCACTCGATCGCAACCTCAGGGCCTTGACAGGGCAAAACACTCGATCACAACCCCAGAGAAGCTAGCATCTCAGTTTTACTTAATCGCAAAGCCGGAGGGATCACCTATCGTATACCACTCGATCACCACTTGACCACCAGGAAGCCTATCTACTCATCATGCATTCAACCAGACAAGCTGAGAATACGGAAGAGAAGAGAAGTCGAATAAATTACTTGATCACTACCTCATGACATTTACTCGATCGCACCACTCGATCCCAGGGTCGCTGGACCATTCCATCTCGTCTTCACTTGAGACCACTCGATCGCAAGGTTGAGTCCCCGAAGCCTAGTTTGATCAATGACATACTCGACACAGGGAGGCCCATTTCAGCCGATCAGATGCTCGATCGCAGGGTCCCGACGTGAAGATTACTATCTATCTAGTTTCCTTATTTGTTTCATTTTTGCTTATATAAACAGCCTCTAAGGGTTTTCCCTAGGACATCCCGTCTTCATCCCGTTTTTATCTTAGACTCGTTTTTGTAGTCGTAGAGTTTATCCTGTGACTTTGTATTTCACTTTCAAGTATTTGATATTCTGTTTTCATTTAGCCTTTATCATTTTTGTTATCGTGTTTTGAATCACTGCTTTGTTATTGTCTTTCATTATGTTTGAGTAGTGAACTGTATATCTGAGGATGGGATATAGTAGTTGTGGTATCCTTGGTCGTTTTAGGGGATTGAGTTTAGAATACTAGAATCCCTTCTGGATTAGTTGCGATTATTGCTTGTTCCTTTCTGATCAACTGTAATATGAATCGAGACATTCTTGCGCTCAAAAGGTGTTCGATGGAATGTCAAATTAATTAATTCCAGAGATATTTGTCTCTATCCCAAGGTATTGGTCGTTTAGAGCGGGTATTGGCTTTAATAAGTTGATTCGATATTGCCTGGTTAATTAGAGATCGCTAATGGTGACTAGGTCAGTGTCTAGCTCTACTTAAGGATTCCTTGCACGATAGTGAAGTAAATTGTTGTTGAACTTGTTGTTTAGGGATAGCTTTTGTGAAGTTTTGTCAACCGCCTGAATTGATTAAGTAGACCACGCTATTTGATTACCCCATCCTTAGGAATCGCTTATCTATTTGATTGCATGTTATCTCATCTATTTTGTTATTCATGTGCTTGTCATTGCCATTTTACTTTTAGTTCCATCTCATTTTATTTCTTTTATGCACATTAGGACTGCTAGAAACCAACAACTCTCTACTTGGCTTGACTTAGGGCATTCTAATCATATTTCATATGTTTGCATCACACCAGATTGGATTGACACCCTTGAGTACTACAACGACATGATAGTGCTTTAAGGATTAATTGACCTAAAAATCTTATTATAAATTTGGTGTCGTTGCTAGTTTGGTGTTTGTTTGCTATATTTGAGATCATTAGAAACGTTAAGATCCTAACCCACATGTACTTCTCCGCAAGCTTACAAAATATTATAGATTCCTTACCTAAGTTCCACAACTATATCCACCAGGCTTTCATCGCTGGGTCTCATCAAACAAGCTAACATTCAAGATCCTTATAGACCCATTCTTGTACTATACCATGATACATCGACCATTCTCTTTATACATTTTTTTTCTTTGGTGTTCTTTCTTTCCCCAAATTTATTCTTTTTAGATAGTAAACAAAAGGGAACTCGCTTACTGGATCGACACCTGATAAGGTTCAAATTACCCTAAGAACTACTCTCTCAAATAAGAGATCAATTGCAGTATTTAAGGATCGATTTCCACAAAGTTCTTTTGTTCACACAATGAGTTAAATGTCAAAATTAAACTAGCAGGGAATGAAAGAAAATACAAGAGAACAAAGTAGAAAGACAGCTGATTGATTGGTTGTAAACGATGAAATAAAGAGTTAGGAACAGGGTAATCTCAGGAAACTATTGGTTAGTAGATCTAATGAAAGCTTGGTTGTTATCGAACCATTTTTAAACTCAAATTCTAATTATGGAATAACCGGTGATGTTCCGCGAAACTCCCTATGTCTATAGCTAAAAATAACAGGAGAAGCCGAGAGATCTGTAACCTAAACAAGCATTCTAAACGAGTTCAATTGTTCACCTTAGTAGATAGGCCGATTCTTATTACACACCTATAAACCAGGCTCATCAAATAATAGATCCAACTACAGATACCTATGGTGGGCATATCTATTGTGTGGATTCATGATCTAGTCAATTACTCTAGATTTAGCATTAAGTATAATCAATGATGAAGAATTCTACAGATAACCTAATAGGGGGCGATCTACTTAACCATGTGAATCCCTAATGAGAAACCATATTCCTAACAAGCAAACTACTTAGACATATTGATTAAAGCAAACAACATATTTGATATAGAAAGCATAAACAGAGCAAATTAGACAAGGGAAAGAAGGGATCTCTTCATTGTATTAAGAACTCAATGAATCTCTGAAGAACAAAGGATGAATAGCTTAAGTCTCTGAAAATAGGGATTTGCAAAGAACTTGATAAAAAGAAAACTTATGGGTTGAGCACACGTCCATCTTGGCCAAACTCACGCCACCGCGGATCGCTCACATTGCGTACTTCGTTCGTACTGCGCGCATAATGTGGGCGTATTGCAGGCATACTGCGGGCATAGTGCATGCGTACTACGGGTATAATGCGGACGTACTGCGGGTTGGTTTTCTCGTCCTTAAACAAACTCAACAGCCCAACTTAGTCTTACTCAATGTGAGGGATATTACATTCTCCTCCATTAAATAAAATTTTTCCTCGAATTTTTATGACTTAGGGGCTACTCTCCATTCACCTTGCTTAAGATACTTGCTTTTATAATCTTCTTGCAACCTCTTTGAAATCTTGTCTTCTGGGTTTTCTTTGTCATGATCTATCCTAGCTTCGCTCCTCCCCTTTGATTCTTCTAAGTTTATTTAACACGTTCCATTTTGTAAAACTTCGACTATTTCTTTTATACTTCACTAAATCTATTCTATTTCTCCTAAGGTTACATACCTGGGCGAAGGACTTTATTACTCATACTACACATCTAAGTCGCTATTTTACAACAAAAGGATTAGGACCCTACTTACCTTCGCCTTAGACTTACTATTAGTCAACCTAACCGTAAATACTCCTACACATAGTACATGGACAAACGCAACTAGGCCAATAACCATCTAGGCTTGCCGAGTCAGCTGCAGTGGGAGGAAACACATGATACGGACTCTTAGACGATCCCGTCATAACCACCGGCCATGCACTCGCATAGTATCCTGTCCCGTCTAATGCACTATATCGTATCATTGGGTCCCCTACTGGCTGGTAGTAGCGGCACATCCTCGGATAATGCCCTAACTTTCCACACGTGTAGCAATAGGGTTCCCAGAGCGTCGATGCTAGAGTTGCAAGAACTCCCTGATAATAGGATTTTAGTCAATTAATCCTAAAACACTATCCTGTCGTTGTAGTATTTTAGGTGTCAATCCAAATGGGTGTGATGCAGACAGATGAGAATTGATCAGAAGTTGCTAAGTCAAGCCAAGCAGAATTTGGTTGGTTTTCTAACAGTCCTAGTGTTGATGCATAAAACAGTAAAAAGTCAAAAAAATGACTGATATACTCGATCGCAGGGTCGACTGCCAGAAGGGACCTTGTGATCGACTATAACAGGATGACAGAGAGTGAAAATGCAGAAATGGACCAGTTTACTTTATCACGCAGTCTCACTGTTAGTAGACTGGTGTGATCGAGTAGAATGGTTGAAAACATAAAAATACTAAAATTCAATAGCAAGTGAATGAAGCAGGTAAATAAACAAAGAAATCAATTGGATGAGAAGTTCCTAAGGATGGGGTAATCGAATAGTGTGGTCTCCCTAATCAATTTAGTTGGTTAACAAATCTCAATTAAGCTATCCCTAGACAACAGGTTCAACAACAGATTAATTCACTCCCGTGATAGAAATCCTTAAGCGTAGCTAGACACTGACCTAATTCCCATTAGCGATCTCTAACTAAGCAGGCAATAAGAACCGACTGTTAAAGCCAATAACCGCTCTAAACGGCCAATCCCTTCAGATAGAGACGATTATCAGTGGAATTAGTAGATCCAACGTTCCATTAAACGCCTTCTGGGAGCTGGAACGTATGGGATCGGATTCCAGTTGATCAGAAAGGAATAAACAGTAAACACAACTAATCCAGAATGAATTCAATAAATCTACACTTAACCAACAGATTCAACTAGGGGTTCTACAACTGCTCTATCCCATCCTCAGAAATCCTAATCACTACTCATACAACATGCTTAAAGACAATAACATAGAAATGATAGAAGATTGCATACTTAAAAGATTAAAGGGAATGAAACAAAGATGAACAAGCAAATGAAAGCAAAATCTGAATAACTTAGAAGAAAAATCAAAATACAAAGTTGCAGGAATGAAAAGCGGCTGCTGAATAATAGTGCGAAATTTGTGTCTCTAAAAGTGCATGTCTCAGGGCAAAACCCTTAGAGACTTATTTATACTAAGATAAGAAAGCGGGCTTCGAGCCCACTTAACGGCCCATGGACGGCGTGATCAAGAGTGTCGGCTCAAAGTGGGCGTCCTGATGGGCTTCGAATGGGCTTCGAATGAGCCTTCTCTTCTCTTCTCTTTCCGATGCTCAGGTTGTCTGGTTGAGTGCGGATTGATCAGAGGGTCGAGGTGGTGGTCGAGTAGGTTGGTTGACAGAATGGTCTGGGCTGCTTCTTGGCCTCTGTGATCGAGTAAGTGTGTCGGCTGTCAGGATGGACTGGTTCTTCTCCTCTACGATCGAGTATAAATTGTGGACTGGCAAAGTGGACTACCTGGTCGCCTCTGCGATAGAGTAGAATTGCAGAATGGACTGCCTCCTCTCCTCTACGATCAAGTATATCTGGCCGAATGGACTGCCAGGTCTCCTCTTCGATCGAGTGGAAGTGTATGGATGGACTGCTGAGCTGACTGCTTCTCTCTCTGCTACTGGTGATCGAGTATGTTGGTACAAGTGTGACTTTTTGTTCTGTTTTTCCTCTTTCTGAGCACCAATAGCTCCAAAACACCTGAAACAACTCCAGAATACAGAATGTATGTAAGACTAGTCTTAGACTCGACTAAAGATGCAAAATGTACAAAAATGATGGTGAATGCTATGGAAGATGGATGAAACTAAACTCAAAATGGTGATAAAAGTATGTGTAAAACATGCAAATCATAGACATATCAACTCCCCCAAACTTAGTCTTTGCTTGCCCTCAAGCAAACAAGTAGACATAAGCTGAAAGAGAGGTTTGAAGGTGGGGATTCAGAACCAAAGCATCACATAGAATCAATGTCCAAGTTGGTAGTTCTAGGATGCGATATTATCGAACTCTACTCAAAAATGTTAGTCATGCCTTATTATAGTTCAATCCCACTCTTATACTCGACCTACACATGCTTTTAAATCTACCAATCCCTTTAACATTCATTAGTTTAGGAACGTGAATCAAGCTATGCATCATCAATGAACTCATTTGGCTAAGGTGAAGGTCAGGAGACAAAGATGGTCCCTTTCTGGTGGTTCAAGTTTAGTAACAGGGGACTCTCAAAAGAAATGGACTGAGCTTTAGGAGAATGCTAAAGGTAAGAGCCAACCTATGCATACAAGAATAGTATCTCATTTACCCAATAACATAGACAGTGTATACACCAGCAGATGGTACTACCCTCAAGCCCAGAATATGATCCTAGTTCTACCCTTTGCACTCAAGACATTTTTTTTTCTCATTCTTATCTTGGATCAAACCACTCTTTCTTTTCGTTGACTCTTATTCTAAGGAGAAGTTTCTTTTACATTGATGGATCTAGTGGACTTTGGTTTTCTTTGACAACTATGGCTCTTGTTATCTTCTTGTGATCAAAACTTTTCTAGACTTTTTTCTTCTTTTGTTACAGTGCCTATTTTTTTTAGTTCCCCAAAATCCATTTCTAGACTAACTTGTTTCTCAACTTCCTTCTCCTAAGAGCATCAATATTTCCTTTCTCTCTTATTTTCTCATATACTCGATCCCCACTTCAAAAATAGACACCCACCTAGTCCTATCTAGCCGAGGAAACGTGGACTAGAACTACATGAGACACTACTCTTGTCGGCTCAAACCTAACACTTTCTTCCAAGCTCAATCCTGAAACAGGCCTTCCAATCACACACGATATATAACAGGGCTCAAAAGAAAGGTTTGGTTAAGGGCAAGGGAAACTACTTCAATGATGGAGGCAACTACTTGGGTTAGCAAGGGTGGTGAAAAGTTTAAAGAAAACCCAAGTATGTATATGGTATCCATGAGTTCAAATTCGATGCTAAGACATGATTTGGCAAGTCAGATTCACGTTCAAATTGATAGGGAGTGATATCAGATAATAACAGTGTGATCTAGTAGAGCATTCAAGACATGGTGCAGTTTTACTTCAATTTCATTGACTACTCATCAGACAACTAGCAAAAATGAACCAAAATGCTTACAAGGCTATCTCATCATAATCTCAATGCATATGCGACAATCCTATATGAAACATCGTAGACTCAATCCTAAATGTGATGCAACTATATGAACACTCTGTTTTTGTGAAATACATTTTCAGAAAAATTTAAATTTTTTTTTGGTTTTTTCTATGGCTTAGATGAAGTTAAGACTCAAATGATGCAAATAAGACTCACTAGCAAACATGTTAAATACTTCTTGAATCCTTCCCCAAACTTAAATTACACAGTCCCTTGTGTAGTAGAAGTCTAAAGAAGAGTTCAAGAGACACTAAAACAAAACGAAAACAGAAAATGGTATATACAATGATGGTTGTGTGTGGTACCTAGGTTGAAGGCACTGGAAACGTAGTCGTCCATCTCCTCTCTGGTGTAATCCCATGCAATATTGGGACCTTGTTGTTGTTCTTACTCCTGTGGAACTGGACACTCGATCTCCATGTCAATCAGGTGCTCAATCGCACACTCATAACGCTTTGTTCCCCTTGTGATCGAGTATTGGTGAATTTTTTTTGAATTTTTATGAACGAAACCAAAAGGTACTCGACCCTCCTACTCGATCTCCACCTATGAGATGGAGTAAAATTTTTGAATTATTACTCTATCTCCAGGTTACTTCTCTATTCCTAAGAACCACAAACACAACCAAAACAAATCAAAAGTAACAAGAAAAGAAAAAAATTTATTTACAAAAGATAGTCACAGGACTTCCTCGCAAATGAGCTTGTTTTTAGTCTCTAGCTTGACTCCTCACACTCATTATGCTTAAGGAGGGTGATAGAGAAGAATTGAAATCTTCTCTTCTTCCTTAGCAGATACAACATCGGACTTAGCATGCTCTCTTGACAGGTTTGTAATTGAGTACTCAATGGCCCTTTCCTTGTAAGCTTCTTTTATGTCTTGTGGGTAATCTTCTTCTTCAGACCATTCTGAAACAAATTTCTTCTTTAATATAGCTTCAATGTCGAGTTGGGTTGAATAGCTTCCCTTTGCATCAGACTCACTTTATCCCTAAATTCCTCAACAGTGCAAGCTAGCTTCTGGATGGTTACTTCTTGGAGATCAGACTTCCTTTTAAGTTCTAGCCAATCAACTACATAGAGCGTCCTAGATTGAGTGGTTGAGCTTGAAGGTCGTGTTGGAGCTAAACTTGGTTCCTTTATTCTTTCAGTCTGAAATCAATCTATTGTAACCACTCCTTGGACCCCAAAGGTCTGTCCCTCTATGGTTGATCTTCTTGGAGCTTTGTTGATGTCAAACAGTAACCTGATATCCTTCCAAAGATTGAGATCAATCTTTCTATCTTGATGTCTATCACTGCTCCAACTGAGGCCAAGAAAGGTCTTCCTAAGATCAGAGGATCCTTAGGTTCTTCATCCATCTCAAGCACAACAAAGTCTGTAGGCACTTCTACTCCATTAATCTTGATAGGCATATCTTCTAGGATGCCATAGGGTTTTCTTAAGGTCCTATCAGCAAGGATCAAAGATAGGTCGCACGACTTATATTTAACAAATCCCAGCTTCTTTGCCACAGAAAGTGGCATTAGGCTGACTGAAGCTCCTAGATCACATAGACAGTTGCTGAAAGCCAGTTGCCTAATAGAGCATGGTAGAGTAAAAGATCCAGGATCTTCCAAATTTTCTTGAACAATGTTCTTCGGGATGATTGCACTACACTCGTGAGTTAACGTCACCGTTCCTTGAACTTCTTTCATCCTCTTTGTAATCATGTCCTTCACACGTTTGTGTGAGTATGGTATTAGCGCAAGACAGTCTACTAGAGGCATTATGATTTCAAGGTTCTTCAATTGTTTTTCCAAGAGAGCTTCATACTTCTTTATTAGTTACTTCTTGAATCTCCCTGGAAATGGTAGTGGAGGCTTATAGGGTGGAGGAACAAAGACTTTATCCTTGGTTTTAGCAGCGGCAAGCTTTTTAACAGAAGAAAGTACTGCTTGAGCTTGGGATCTAGTACTGCGATCGAGTATGGGCTCTTCTATTGCTATTTCAGCTGGAATGACGAACAAAATCCTCCCCTTCTTGAACTTCACTGTCCCTAGTGATAGAGGAAGAGGCATGTCAAGTTGGCAGCTCTCGATCATGGCAGATAGTGATGGCATGAGCAGTGGCGTACTCCTTAGGGTTCTGGATTGTTTTCCCTGGAAGCTGGCATGGGTTGTTGTTAACAGATGGTGAAGCGAGGATGCCTTCCACATATCTCATCCTAGTGCTCAATGATTCGAACTTGCTGTTAAGTTCGACGCCTTGTCGGTCGACTTTGTTGTTTAATTCAACCAGCTTCTTAACGATTTCCATTGCTCCTGTGACTTGTTCTTGAATGAGCTGCTGGAGCATAGTTATTATGTCTAAATTCTGAGCGCAGGTGCTTGTTGTTGATGTGTTGTGAAACCAGGTGGTGGCTGATGTTGTTGATATCCTCCTTGAAACTGCTGCTTTGGAACAAACTCTTGGCTTTGGTTGTAAGGAACAAACAGTTTGGGTTGGTTCTGCTGCTGCTGAGGGTAGACTTGGTCCTGAGGGTTGGCGATATTGGTGCTTCTGTATGACAGATTTGGGTTGGGTCTGTAATTGCTGTACCCCTTGTTGTAGCCAACTTGATTCTGAACATAGCTGTCAGCACACTGATCATTCTCCCCCTCTTGTACTTGGAATGTTTCATCTTCAGAGATGAGGTGAACAGTTTCTGCTGTACTTGGAGGATTTTGTCTGGTTTGTCATTGAGAGCTTTCATGTCTCTACGGTGCTTGTCATCAGAGTCAGAAGTGGTGCGGATGCTTCTGTCATAATCTTCATTATAATTACCATCCGACTGAGCAAAGTTATCAACTAGCTCCCACCCTTCTTCAACATCCTTCTTCAGGAAATTCCCATTTGAAGCGGTGTCAAGCAGCATCCTTATGTTAGGCAAGACGCCTCTGTAGAGTGTGCTGAGAAGAGAAGCTTGCTTAAATCCTTGATGAGGACATTTGGTTTGATAACCCTTAAAGCGTTCCCAAGCTTCATAAAAGCGTTCATTTTGCTTCTGAGTGAATCCGGATATCTCATTCCGGAGTCTTGCAGTTCTAGAGTTGGAGAAGAATTTTGCTAAGAAGGCCTTTTTGCAGTCATCCTAGGTCGTGATTGATCCCTGGGGTACCATCTTTTTCCATTGGTTTTAGTAAGGCTACAGAGCCTTTCAAACTCGTCTAGATGATCGATCGGATCCTCCATTGGCAAGCCATGAAACTTGTTCCCCTGCACATTACAATGAGACTGCTTTTGATCTCAAAGTTGTTGTTCTGTACTGGAGGTGGAACAATGCCATGACGCTGGTTGTGGTTGTGAGGGAAGTCACCAGTACCAATGTTGTTAGGTTGCTCTTCCTCATCTACAATGTCAGCCATAGTGTCTGTTGTTGTATGTTCTCTTAGTTTGCGAGCAATACGGTCGATGTTATCGTTGAATAGGAAGTTTTGATTCCCTTGTGACCGTGTATGCATACAACATGTAGCAACCAAGTTATAACAGACGAATAAAGTTGGTTGCTAAGTACCTGAAATACAAAGTCTGAAAAGACACAATGTTAGTATCACTTATAATAAAAACAAACTTGATCTTAACAATTCTGAAATCTCAAATATAGCAAACAAGCACACAATTGGCAACGGCGCCAAATTGATAACAGGATTTTAGTCAATTAATCCTAAAACACTATCATGTCGTTGTAGTATTTTAGGTGTCAATCCAAATGGGTGTGATGTAGACAGATGAGATATGATCAGAAGTTGCTAAGTCAAGCCAAGCAGAATTTGGTTGGTTTTCTAACAGTCCTAGTGTTGATGCAGAAAACAATAAAAAGTCACAGAAACGACTAATATACTAGATCGCAGGGTCGACTTCCTGAAGGGACCCTGTGATCGAGTATAATAGGATGACTGAGAGTGAAAATGCAGAAATGGACCAGTTTACTCTATCACGCAGTCTCACTGTTAGTAGACTGGTGTGATCGAGTATAATGGTTGAAAACAGAAAAAATACTAAAATTCAATAGCAAGTGAATGAAGGAGGTAAGTAAACAGAAAAATCAATTGGATGAGAAATTCCTAAGGATGGGGTAATCGAATAGTGTGGTCTCCCTAATCAATTCAGTTGGTTAACAAAGCTCAATTAAGTTATCCCTAGACAACAGGTTCAAAAACAGATTAATTCACTCCCGTGATAGAAATCCTCAAGCATAGCTAGACACTGACCTAATTCCCATTAGCGATCTCTAACTAAGCAGCCAATAAGAACCGACTGTTAAAGCCAATAACCGCTCTAAACGGCTAATCCCTTGGGATAGAGACATATTCGACCAGGGGTTCCACAACTACTCTATCCCATCCTCAGATATCCTAATCACTTCTCAGACAACATGCTTAAACACAATAACATAGAAATGATAGAAGATTGCTAATAAGTGTGTATTTTTCATGTTTTAAGCATCCATTTGTCATCACTTTACATGTTTAGGATAGGTTTGCATGCATGTTGCATATTTGTGTTGATTTCAGGTGATTTGGAGCTGTTGACGAGCTAACAGGAAGAAGCAGACCTGATCATGTCAAACCACTCGACCCTGAGGTCGATTAGGAGCTTCAAGATCTCAAGAGACCACTCGACCCCGTGGTCGAGTAGAGGACTTCTCGATTTCACCACAGCACTTGATCACGAGGTCGAGTGTCCTCACCCCCATCACTTGATCATCATTCGACCACATCACTCGACCCCGAGGTCGAGTGTCTTCACCTCCAGTACCTGATCATCACTGGACCACATCACTCTACCAGGGAGTCGAGTATCACCATCACCACCACTAGATTACATACTCGATTGCGAGCTCCCGAGTATTCTTCATTCCGCACTCAACCAGACACTCGAGCACAAGGAAGAAAAGAAGACTCCAGCTATTCACTCGACCTCCCACTCGACCACCTGGGTCGAGTACAGTTCTTAATCCGTCCCAATACTGCGTTGTTTTAAGTATTAGGGTTTCGGAATATTTGGCTATAAGTAGCATGTACTTCACATTTTCGCAAACAAGTTTTTATTTAGTTTTATTCCGCAGACCTTGTGTTCTAGACCTTTTGTAATCCGTATTTCTCTTTATCTATTCAGTATTCAGCATTCGTTCTTGATTTCTTTTACGGTTGTTCATCCTATTATCATCTTGTTGTTACACTGTTGTTATCATGTTTTCAACTTGTTCAACGTCTATGCTTTCTGCTATGATGTCTGAGTAGTGAATAGGTTTCTAAGGATGGGTTAGAGTAGTGTAGAACTCTCAGTATGATAGGTGGTTGAGTATTGATTGATAGATCCCTTCTAGATTAGTTGTTCTTAACGCCTATTGCTTTCTGATCAACTAGAATTTGAGCCCAGACATTTTCGCGCCCAAAAGGTGTTCGATTAAATGTCTGAACCACTTATTCTAGAGATTCGTGGCCCTGTACCAAAGTATTGGTTGCAGGGAACGTTTTGGCTTTAACTTGTTGATTCGTAATGCCTCTTAGGTTAGCTCTCGTCAATGGTGATTGAGTCTGGGACTAGGTTAGCTTGAGGGTCTCTTTTGCGGTGGCACTTAGATTTGGTTAATGAACTTGTTGTCTAAGGATAATTAATTGAGCATGTCAATCACCTGTAAACTGAGGAAACGAAACTACTCAATTACTCCATCCTCGGGAATTCTTTATCTGATTGAATTCTTTGTTTACTGTAATGTTGTTTACTGCATCTTGTCATCTGTTGCTTAATTTCTGCAATTCTTTCTTGTTACTCGACCTCATACTCGACCACCTAGTTGTCTGGCAACAGACTGTGCAGTCAAGTATAGGTGTTATACTTTCTGTCAGTTACTCGACCTTTCACTCGACCTCACCCAGTGCTCTGCA